>PNEQ01061852.1:0-13243 GCA_003012365.1 Medauroidea extradentata | reverse complement strand
TTACTTGGTTTTTAATTTACAATTTAATTATACTAGCATTCGTCTACTAAACTTCGCCGTTTTTATGACTAGTAATTTAATAAAATAACACCCATATCGAAATTTCGCGTAATTACAATCTAAGATCCATCCTTACTCTTTAAATATATATTTCCCAAAATCCAATTTACGTACTGGTAACTACAGAATCTGCTCCGCCGCGAACGTCGAATTTGCTGCTTGGAACCACATGTATCACGCCCTCTTAAGTATGCATCTTAGAGAGGATTCAAACATGTAAGTCATTGACCTAGCGAATTTTTCCTTTCCTTACCTACAGGTACGCGCCGTTAATATTCGCGAAAAGAGTTTTTCACTACTTTCTTTCAATGATTTACGTGCAAACCAGTAGCATTACTTCGTGGCCAATCATCGGATATTTTAAACTCTAAACGTGATGAGGTTATAGGCTACCCAGTGTTACAATAAATGTGTTCTGATTATTACAGTCAGATGAGTGATACCTGTACGCAAAGACTCACTGCCAGTTATCATGAAATAGAGACAGAGATATGAAAGTAAGACATTGAAACTAAGTGATGCGACTGACAATGTAGCGCAGGGGCAGTTGCACTTGACAAAATCTCTTCGCCATAACTACCGGTGCTTTCCTGTAGTACTGGTTGCTAAAACTATAGGTTCTCTAATCTGTACAGACCTGTAAAGCCAGCCTAGAGGTAAAGAATACCACAAAGTAGAAGGTTTCTATGTGTAATATACAGAGAAAACAACAAGAAAAAAAGGCTATTAGATAACAACCTTGAAGAATAAATATAATTAATAGCAATTATATATTACAATATTTGTTCGTTGTTGATGCGTAATCTTTGCAAATGCATTGAAACTTGAAATTCGACATCACAAATGCATTAGAGATTCATCACTTTAGCAAACGTTTTCCGTGAAACCAGCCCAAACGTTTACAAGGGTTATTTGTTGGTTATTCTCTGCTGATTTATAAAAACCTTAACTCTGTTAATTTATCTAGATAATAATATGAAAAATGTTCTGTTACGCAATCAGGAAGCGTCTAGTTATATCAAAACTTTGACAAGTGTGTATAGAAATGCCGTCTTAACGACTCATCGTGGCTCGGCATGTAGTTCGTTCAGAAACAATTAATACCACAGCACAAGAATCTCTGTTCTACTAGAAAGAAAATAGTTTTTTACACATGCAAAGCTTCAGCAAAGTTCGGATTGTTCAGCAACTTATAGCAATGAGAAACTATTTCATGAAAAATTGGAACGTATACACTGAAATGATGATCCTGTTAAACATATAACAGGTCACAGAAAGATTACACAGTATGTCATGAAATACACAATCTTCAAAGAACCTGGGCATCTAAGAAAGAAAACTCATTAATGATCCAAACAAATTTGTTTACTTCTCAAAGATTGTTTGAAAGTCAAACGTGTAAATTTTACCACGTGATACAGGTTTGATACAAGTTTATTCATGCTGTGGTATTGACAAACTACATTTTACCATTCTCTTAAATCTCTTCATGGAATATCAAAGCACATATTGGTTTAAGACCCTCGGAGACGTAATTATCAACATAATGAATTATTCACAGCCCACATAAGCATAAAACTTAAACGAACTTTTTAAACTTTCTAATAACCGCGCACTGGTTGCTAAAACGTCTGTTATGCAATGCAAGAAAATCACCAATTCTGTACGCGCAATAGATATTCAAAGTAAGCAAAACACGGTGACACTCAAAATGTTTCAATATTGATTAGTGGAAAGGTTTATATATGAATACGAAAGTTTCTGTCTGTGTCATGTCTTTATCTCTCTGATATGTTAACGTTAACTTAAAAGTTTCAGTAATAAATATATATATATATAGTTCAACGTTCTTGAAAGTTAATGTTATATGGCAGCAGCAGAATGATTTTATGGCAATGGTAAATCCCTACATTTCCTTGAAAATCATACTATTTCTGGCATACAAGCGTTTCAATTTTCATTGAAGTTATATTCAAGAAATGCCACAAAATTAATTTTAAACGGCTCAATAGTTATGTGGTAAAAATATCCAAGAATATCTTGAACTGCTCTTATTTCGTCATGTTACTTGTGCTGCGCGCTATATTTGCGTTTTACTTATCACTCGCGCACAAGTTTGTATCCCAGTAACTTCACATTCCTGCAGACAAAGTAACTATCTTTACAGCATAGGTAACACGATATTGAGAAGGTTTTGTAATGTATATAAGTACGTTGTACATATATTTCATATGAACAAAAAAAAGCTTGGTGAAATGTTCTTAGTTTCAATTTGTAAATGGCTTTGTTTAATTAAGTCATAATTGCTTTTGCAAAAACGATAAGCACTCTTTCTTCCCTGTGGGCCAAAGAAAGCTGTACATGTCAATTGACATATATATATTCTAACAGAATTTATACCATGCTGTAGCCTATATTCCCAGATTGACACTGACAAAATACGTATTGAATTACTTTCTCAGGTCTGTGAACGACTTGTTTCTATCAGTAAAAAAAAAACGGCAATGGCAACAAATACCTAATTAAGTTTCCTCATTTTGTTGTTTGTGACATCTACGAACTTCTAATGTCAGTGTACTATCGTGTGATTTAGGTATGTGAACTTCTAATTACAGAAAGAAGATTATTGGCGCTGAAAAATATTTGTAGTGTCTCAAATTCTGTAGAACGCTTAGCTAACGTGGCCACCGCTAATCAGTATAGCCGCTGAGTAAGTGTGCAGCAATAGTTCAAGTCATTCTGAGTGATAAAGTGCTAATGGTAGGGACTCTTTCCATAAAATTTGTAAAAGTGCCAATGACAAACGCATAAAATTTCCTGTGTGATCGATGGACGAATGGGCATGTACTGAGATACTTAAGTGAGTGCGATAAGAACAGGAAGTCATCAACTCAAATTTCAATATAATTACTTAGGATGGTAATTTTAAAGTCATTTTTGATATGAAACCCAATCATCTTCATAAAACGTGTGATCAGTGTTTTTTTTTTAAGTTAATTGAGGTAACTATGAAACGTACTAATTTCATTTACTTGCACATTACATCGTAAATGTAAGGAAAGCAATAATTTACTAAGAAATTAATTTCAGTTAATCTGCATGTTTCACAATATATATGTATTCAAAGCAGTAAACTAAAGGCATTTAACCAGAAGCGAAAATAAATTAGGAGATTGTATTTGTAGTGACTGGATTTAGTTGTTTGGACAAACTCCATTGCAAAATAAATTACTGTCAAAGGAAACTTGAGATAATATAAAAACATAAATAAGCAGGGCATGCTTCAGTTCACAGGATACATACGCAACATAAAATTCCAAAAAACGGAATTGGGTTAAATAAAACAAGGAACAAACAGATAATAAATGAAAATAAAAAATAAAAAAGAGACCCAAGTTAACATGCGACAGACACAACGATGAGACGAAACAAAAACACAGTAGATTTCATACACGAACAAACGTCACAACGATGAGACGAAACGAAAAGTAGATATCAGACGCTTTTGTTTCGTCTCATCGATGTGTCGTTTGTTGTTTTTCTATTAGTGTCTGATATCTGCTGTGTTTTTGCTTACGTCTCATCGTTGTGTCGCATGTTAACTTGGGTCCCATTTTTTTTATTTTTTTAGTTCTATTATTTTCATTTACTATCAGTTTGTTCCTTCTTTTATTTGACTCGATTCCATTTTTTTTTTAATTTTATTTTGTGTATGTATACTGCTGAATAAAGCATACTCTGCTGATTTATGTTTTTTCTACTATCTTTAGTTTCCTTTGACAGTTGTCTATATCGCAGTGGAGTGTGTCCAAGCAACTAAATCCAGTCATGCACTCTCATTGCACAGTTCTTTCCAAGAACACGTATTTATAGTCTTATGCATAGTCAGAAATTTGTGATTAATATAAATTTAGGTAATGTTGGCTAGTGTAATATTTGTGTATGCGAGATACTGTAATTTGTAATAGTTCGCTGAGACTGCCTTTGTTGTCATATAAGCTTTAAAAAAGGAGATCGTATGTAAGTACGAGCATAAATCTTGAAAGATATATTTTATCAAATCTCGTATGAAGGTAGTTGACATTTTAAAATGTGTTTCATTCCACAGTTAAGAGTGTAATACAGATATGAACGAATTCCTAAGACACGTATAAAGCTAAATACAAATGTTAGTTTGTGATACGTTGATAGTAATAAATGTAGTTACAGGGTTTTGCTTTTCAACTTTCCCCTGTAACAACAAAATTATAGCTAAAAGTAATTGCATAGCAACGAAAAGAAAAAAGAGATCTTAACGCAATACACAACATGTAGGTAACAAAAAATAATATGCAACGAATCCAGCAAACTGATTTAACCGAAAATTTAGCTTATAATTTATTACGATATATTTTCTCGCTAAAATGAATATTTATGTCTGTGTATGCATTGGTTCGAATTATGAACTCAATTTTTTGGGTATGATTTCTTAGACGGTTAGAGGCATAGAAAGATTCTTATATACGCGTAAATGAACATCAGTACTAGTTAAAAGAGTCCCAATAAAAAAATCCCTAACAAAAGTAAGAAAATGGAAAAGTTGAAAATATAGGCCTAATCATTCTACACACGGATTATATTGTCTAAAAAAACTACTACAAATGGTTATGCGACAGTGACTGATAACATTTACTGTCCGTTTTTTTAAACATTAAAATCAATATTAGGGCCTGAAATATTTAATGTTTCACAACGAAATTCTGTGAGCCGCTAAATAAATCTTGAGTCACAGCAACCAAACTTTGCACATCGAGTTAAGAAATTACATCATAAAACAAAGAGTAAATAAACTTTCCTGACAATTCATTTCATTATACCAAATTAATTTTATTTAACTAATTCTTTTATTGTGCCTTTTTAACAATAATGATTAAAATAATAACTCAAATAATAAGTTTCGCAAGAACAGAGAAACTTTGAATAGTTGACGATAGTATACGGCCTACCTCTACGTTAATTTTTGTATTGTTTGATTAATTAATACACAATTAATTATCATAGCCGCGTTTCGGAAAGTAAGATTTAAAGATATTCTTTGAGCTGCACAACACCATGCAATAAAACCTCTGTCTGTTTCTTTGATTGCAGCCTATGGGAATTTTTTTCCATTAAGAAATAAGCACGAGTCAATAGGTTGTTTCATTAAAGGGTGTTTACTAATGACTGAAACATTTTATTGAAATAAATTTTTACTTATTAATGTTATTTAAATTTTAACGTTTCAAAACATAGGCCTTTTGGAAAACGAAATTATTCACGAATTTGTAAAAAGAACGTTTACAATAATTTACAGTTCCAGTTAACGAATCTACTCAGTTGTATGGAGTGTGAACTAAGTATGTATACGATATTATCTTAAAATACTTACTTGCACACATCAAGGCTAATCAAGTATTTCAACTCAAGTAAGCTGATACGTAAATATTAAGGAACCACGCAGGAAACTAGTAACAAATGAGAATGAAATTTTTTTTTGTTCAGAATCATACCCAATGCAATCAACCGGGATCAAATCCAAGACCTCGCAAATGCACGCCAGAAATGCTGCCGCAGTAGTCAAACTCTTGTCGGGATCAAAATAAGTAACTGGTACAGGTTTATGTATTATAGGCACACGTACAGCATCGCGTTACATTTACAACTGTTACAGGGGCGTCATTTGGGGCCACAGGGGGGGTCGAATGCCCCCCCCCCCCTGGATTTAGAATTTTATGTGTATAAATATATTTTTTGTATTTTTAAATTTAAATAATGCTAACTTAAGCATATAAAACTGAAGTTTTATTATTAAAATATGTAATTTATATATCCTTAATTAATAAAAAAGATGCAACAAGGTCACTGTCGCCGTAAAACAAAATCTTGCCCCCCTCTAGAAAAACCTGAAATGACGCCCTTGAACTGTTAAAGAACAGAGTGTAAAATTAAGTGCTGAAACCGTTTTATGGTATCTTATATACCAAAGAAACAGATGTTTCCACACAAGTACCTTTGTCACATAACGGATTATATCACTTAAGAACAGTTTAACATTTCAGTATACTGACGGAAGAAAGTAGCGACAAAAATTTTATGACAGTTTTTGTGGAGTTGAAATTTATCTTATTTATTCACGTCATATTTTGTACATGTGCCATCGATATCTTAACCTTAAAAAGTGAGAAAGAAGGTAAAATAAATTGAAAACACTGCAACAGTTAATATATGTCAGTAACAGTGTAAATATTAATAGAGCTACTGTAATTATAAAATAGAATACCAGCATATGAACGCGAATAATTTAGTAACTGAATAGTAAAAATGTACCTTCCAAATATTGCAGACCAGATAACAACAAGAGGACAAGAACGCATCGATTCTGGTTTCGTAACTAATACGCGTAGAACCTGTTGCAGTTCATATGTTACATCAGCTTAAAATGTTACTTACGTTTTATTTACAATAGCGAAAGATTTATGCTCGTAAATGCACGATCCTTTGCATCTGCTTGAGATTTGCTTTGTGAATGTATTTTTATTTAAAGTTCAGTTTTATTTTTGTTTGATTTTTGAAAATTACCGTGCTCTTTCTCTGTTCTGTTGTCTATCTCTGTTCCCCGGCACATGCGCAGACAACTCCCTGCATCAGCCTTCACCCGAATCCGCAGTATTTGCAGGTCAGTTGATTTTGCACTTCTACCAACCTCCACTGATTTGTATCTTTGTTGAGTTTGAACGCTGCACTTGCTTGCTTTCAGTGTGTAGACGTTGGCTGTGCTTGTGTAGTGTAGATGTGTTTACACCAGGGACCTGAAAAAAAATACGCTTACTGTTTGGATGTGTTGTTTGCTATGATAATTAATTAATAAGCGAAACTCTAAAAACACTTTCTTCGCCACAACAAAATTAAGTTGGATTATGAATCACTACAATGTAACCTGCCTTACAGAATAGCAAATGCGGTGTTGCCAAATTGTGCACGTAAAATGACGTCGTGCAACACTTTGCCTCTTACATTATCGTCCTCAATTCAGCTCAGGTTTCGCATGATGTACGTATTTTGCGTTTGTTTCTGGACAGTATATATATCATGTACGTATACATATATATTTATGCGTGTGTGTGTAAGTGCGTGTGAGAGTAAGAAGGGACCTTTGCAGGTGCACGCGCAACTTGCCAAACATGCGCTCCATTTCCAGGTATTGTCTTATATGTTACGTCAAGTAATCGTAGAATCGTATTTGGACAGCTCGGGATTTCAACCTGCGCCCATAATGTAATGGTCGGAATATAACCACGTAGCGCAAGAGAGGACTATCTTCGTCCTATGTTGCCACGTTGTGCCCTAAACATTTTTAGCATTTTTGCCACTTACATTTTCGACCCCAATTTAGTCCAGGATTCGAGTGGTGTGCTAATCATGTGACTGTTTACGGATCACGCACATATATATATATATATATATATATATATATATATATATATATACTCATACACACAAATGTATGTGTATATATATATATATACACTCATACACACAAATGTATGTATATATAGCTACATAGCTATATGTATGTGTGAGTGGAAGGCAAAACTGGTCAGAGGGTTAGAACAGCTAACACAATAGTTTTGTGGCCTAAGTTCTTTTTTTTTTCTGTTTCAAAAATTTTATCCCCAAATGTTTCTGAATGGTCAACATAATGGTTAAAGTAATTTTGCATCAATAATAATTTCCAAAAAAAATTTTTTTTTCATAATTTATAAGGTAATTTTTTTTACAATTAAAATTTATTGGTATGTGGACACACAAAGTACAAAAAAAGGATAAAAAAACAAACGTAAAAACACACACAATAAAACTGCTTTTTCCTAGTTTTTGTACTTTGTCATTCAACACAAGTTTGATCAGCAAAACATGAGCAACGGCCTATGTCCACAAACCAATAAATTCTAATTGTAAACTCTCATTGCTACAAACATTTACAAATCTTAATTTTTTACAGTTATTTATCACTTTTAATATTATTTTAATTTTTAATACCAATACTTTTATAACGGTTGAAAGATCCGAGAATATTGATCAAAAATGTCAAATGTATAGGTATTGCATATAATAGAGCTGTGAAATCTACGTGACTCCAAATAATAGTGCAGATTTTCCAGGTCCCTATACTGTGACATGCAATAATATGTAGTAATATTTGTTTGGACTCTAATTCACTCAGTAACACAGCTTCGTTAATTGTGTCAATTCTCATTAGTTGCCGAAGAAAAGTAATGTATTTTAGTAATGCTTGTAAATTATATTGTGTTTGTTTTTGTGAACTTAAAAAAATTGTTTTTGTGCTAGATTTATGTATTGGTCTAATATATTCTGTTATTTTTGAGTGTATTATTTTATATATAAAGTATCAGTGCCAGTACTTTCGGTTATTACGGCTACATTGCGTTTATTATAGACGCTTGTGTTGAAGTAATAATGTTTATTTTACGCTTTTAAGTATATGTGAACTGTGCTGTATATAAAACCTCGTATGGATTTAAGGAACAAGAACTAGCAAAATTTCAAAATTGACGTTCAAAATTACTTGCATCCACAAAAACCATCATAGGTATACGAAAATAATTGTATAAACGTGTATTACCAAAAACAGAGAAGAGATATTGTGCTATGAATATTAAGTCTGTTTTAAAACGAATCTGCGACTTCCTGTTGGTTGTGCTCGTGACACGCGTTTGGTTCTAATAAGAGGTGTCGATGCTCTGTCTCTTACGTGATTAATTTTGGATGATTGGGTTCGTATTAAGTAATGTTGTAGTATGCCCGGCTAGCTCTAATTGAAATAAAATAACAAAGGAGTTTCTTTTTAAATCGGCCTAAGGGACTCACGCACTACGGGTTGCATCACGAGAGGTACATACTTATAGTTTCTTTCGACGAAAAGAATAGGCGCTTCCTCCGGCGGCTTTTGATCGGTCACGACGTTAATTATGTTGCAGGTACCGGCCGCGATCACCCGAAAAGTCTACCCACCGGTGACCCCGAGCTCGCTATCCACCGTCCTTACAAACCCGACGACGAATATCCCGACACCTGTCCCCTGGAGCTCACACACCCGGCTCGTCTTAAGACTTTTCTCTTAGTGACCCGCGTCTCGCATCTTTGCTCTCCTGGGCGGCGTCCCCTTCCCTCCCCCGCGGACTCATGGGGGCGGGTAGGTTCCCCCGACCAATCAGAGCGAAGACCTGGCCCGAACATTGCGTGCGTCCCTTTTGGAAGCTCCGTATTTATTTAAAATCAAATTAAACATGGGCACATTCTCACAGCAATTACAAATAAAACACTTAGCCTAATTACTACTTGCTATCTTCAATTAATATAATTCTAATTCAAATTACGTACGTTACACGGGGTCTGTTGGGGGAGGGGGAAAGGAGAAGAAATGTGTAGGCGAGAGAGAAAGAGAGGGTATTGTATGGCATGGAGACAGGGGGAGGTAGGGCGCCCAGACACGATACCTCTGTGATAATATTAGTAATATTCATATTTTCTACTGTTTTTATACTGGCCTATCATAGGATCCCACAGACCCCTCACAATCAATACTGAAGTTAAAATGGATAGCAATATGTTACATATGACAATAAATGCCCCTTCATTACAATTAATCATCACAATTAACCTAAACTACATTAATTTATTTATATAAGTATCAATAAAATAGGGCCGTCACAAATCATAAAACGAATGAATAGATTTTTGTGTGATTTATACAAAAATTTACCAACTTGTTCCTTCCCTACCCACAGAGAAAATTAATCTTTGGTATCAATGATGTTTCATTAAGACCAGGTGAATATTTTGAATAGAATAATGGTAAATGTTGCTGTTTCAGACAACCACCACAAATAATTTCAGATCTCTGTTCAAAAATTTCCAATTCATGCCTTCAGTAAATTCACTAATTCATTAGTACAGTTAAAAAATTCATTTTTTGTCAAGAAAAATGTGTTCAGTTTACTCATACTGTGGTAATTATGCTTGTACAGAAAATACCTGCACTAACAAAAATACTTTTTTAAGGGAGATGACTACATATATGATTTTTGTTCGCTACTCTACCAACAACTATCAAACACAGAATATATGAACACAGTGCCATCATGTCGATATGTCATTAAAAGATAAGATGGCTTATCGCGGAAAACTTGTCTGTTTGCTGGGTTTCAACGAACGCTCAGCTTACCAAAAGCTCACTTGCTTTTCCCCGTACGTGGAGCTGTTACCCTATTTGACTGAGCCAATGAGAACCTTGCAACTGTAACATATGCCAGTTATTGGTCTACAGAGAGATATGTTGTGTCAGACATATATCACCCAAAAATACATGTAGCAAGAAACTACAGTGTTTTCAAGATATGTTGGCACAACAAATTTTCGCGATACTCCATCATCTCTAATCATCAGTTCTAAATACCTTCTAATTCTGGGATTACAGATTTTGCATTAGTCAACAGAGTGATCTTCATTTTGTGTTCAAGGCAAGTTTGTGATTTATAAGTTTCATAGCTGTAAAATGACTTCTTGATTAACTATATCAGAAAATTGTGATTTAAACTTTAAATTATCTCCTTAGTCGAATGACTCATACATTTACGAGAACTTCCGATACTTAGACTACTAGTTCTGAAGAAATATTTCAATCAAGCAGAAAACGTACACGTAAATAGATGAGGCAAAATATCTTTACATAAGATAGGGAAGCAATAATAATTTAGATTTAAAAGAGAATATGTAATAAGACAACTTTAGAAAATTTCTTCATTAATTAAAATAAGTCAATAGTTTTAAAAACATATGAACATATTTTAGTATTTTATTCTATGCGTTTATGTTGCTGAGAACATAATTTATCATATTACAATATCCACAATCTTTGAGTTCCTTGGCCCGGAGCTTATATGTGATATCACTTACGTTTGTAAGTTCTGTGCAGGAAAATAGTCCCTCAACTTTCTATCTTTCAGTTATTGGCCACAACCTTGTAGGCCAATAGGAGACGTTGAGAGAACCTATAGTAGCTTGCAAACTAGACTGCTGTCAGAAACTAACGCGAAGTTAGCGTGTTCTTATATATAATTAACTCATTACATTTATCATTACACCACTGAGATGTTTTATAATTATTGTTTTCAAACGAACTTCGAACTTTCCACTGAACCTTTGCTTTCGAGATACGCAGAAAATTCTGCGCATATCGTAGAATACATATCCGATATATTTACGTGGATTTTTACTGCGGTGCTCGAAACTTCCTGTACAGTTATGTTATTTTACATTTTATTACAGACTAATTTCCTATAGAAATTAGGGACATTTTACAGTCCTGTAAGTGAATTTTATTTTATCCTACATTAACGTATATGAAAATAATCTGTATATATAAAAATGAAAGCTGACTGATTGACTGACTGACTGACAGACATATCAAACTGCAGCCCAAACCACTGGACCTAGAATCGTGAAATTTTTTGTGGGGGTTCCCTTCAGGTCGTAGGCGAGCACTAAGAAGGGATTTTTCGAAATTCGACCTCTAAGGGGCTGAAAAGGGGTGAAATGTGTTTACGAAGAAACGTCAATAGAGCTCGAACCCGACGGCCAAACGTCGTGATTTTTACTTTAATAGGACACTCGTAAAAATGCATATTTGGCATTTTAAGGATTTTTCGAAGTTCAACATTTAAGGGGTTGAAAAGACCTTAAGTGTGTTTCCAAACAACTATCGATATCTATCGAATCCTTCGGGATAGAGAACTGATATTCACTTCATAATATTGCTTACGTAAATACCCAAAAAGCAGTTTTAGGTTTTTTTGAAATTCGACCCCCAGGTAGTAAAAAGGGGCAAAATGTGTTTTTAATGAATCGTCTTTATCTTTGAAACACAATTGGCTGTCGTCGTAATTTTAACTTTAATTGGTTACTTTTACAAATGTCTATGACAGGACTCAAAGACGTTTCGAAATTCTTTATTTAAAGGGGTGAAAAAACGTGAAATATGTTTTCGATTATTCTTCCATATCTATCGAATCAATCGAGATATAGAAGTGCTCTTTGCTTTAAATTGGTGCTTTTGTAAATATCCCAAGTACCATTTAAAATTTATTTTCTGAATTCGGCCCTGAACTGGTTAAAAAAGGAATAACATAATTTTTCGACTCACATTCGATATATATCGATCCCATATTTTTTTATATAGCGACATGATTTTTCGTTTAGGATTGATGCTTACTCAAATATCTAAAAATTAATTTCAGGAATTTTCGAAATTCGCCACCTAAGGACGTGAAAAAGGGTGAAAGGTGGTGAAAATCGTTTTCAATTAATCGTCGATATATCTTGAACCAAGCAGGCTAATGTTGTGTTTTTTACGTAGCGAGATACCAATAAAGTATTGAAAAACGCGATTCAAGGGTTTTTAGAAATTTACTCTCTTAAGTGGTGAAAAGACCTTGAACGTATTTTAGATAAATCCTCGATATCTATCGAACCCGTCGAGGTATACAATTAATTTTTGCTTCAGGGTGATGATTACAGAAATTATCGCAAAACGCTTTTCAGATTTTTCGAAATTCGATTTCTCAATACTGTATAGGGGTGATGTGTTTTTTTTAGTGAATGACCGATTTTGATTCGACTGAACGGTCTAGCAATGTGATTTACACTTCAGTTGGATACTTATACAAATGTCTAAGATGTAAATTTAAAATATTTCTAAATTCGACAACCAAAAGGGTGAAAAAGTACAAAATTTGTTTTCCATCAACCCACGATATCTATCTAACGAGTAGCGATATTGAGGTGTTGTTCACGTCAGAGTTATGCTTACGTAAATATTTAAAATAATACGTATGTAATTTTTTTCTTTATAAGAAAAATGATTATTAAGAATAAAACTAAGTTGGTCAATAATCAAGGCATATGATCCGAAAAGCAGGAACGAGCAGCGAGAAACAACCTATACAGGAGTTTCACTCTACAGTAACCTATCGAGACGTGGTGTTGTACAACCTCTATGAGCCCAGGACACAGATATATATATATATATATATATATATATATATATATATATATATATATATATATATATATTTTTTTATAATAT
>PNEQ01061851.1:0-13243 GCA_003012365.1 Medauroidea extradentata | reverse complement strand
AATAAATTTTTAATGTAAATTTCTCTACTCGCATCCCCAATTAATAGGTTGGATCCCGCCGTATACATCCTTATACCTGGTTAATTTGGACTACTTAATTTGTTATTACAAAAAAAAAACATTTTACGACAAAAAAAATTGACATTACTGTGTGATAAGAGGCCAAGTAAGTGCTACGTGCCAGTGCACGTCACAATACGTTTATCACGCGATATTCCACTTTGTGTGTACTCCACGTGTTAACAAACAATGGAATAAATGTTTTCTTTAATAAATTCTTTATCTAGACATTTGTTGAAAATGCAGGCGAATGTAAGAGGCCATCGCTTCTAAGACGCACCCCACTTTTTGGACTCAAAAATTTTCAAAAAATGATCTTCTTAGAAGCGAGTAAATACGGTAATTTTGTTTGACTTGTGGGGCTTACTATTCAATGTTTGAGATTTTGTTGAAAAGTTTTTGTAACTTTCTTTGGAAGCATGTGTTTTGAGTATGAATTTCAGGGGCTATATGGTCTGTCATGTATTCGATAGAATATTCTATACATGTAAATTAAAGCAAGTTGTGTTCGCAATGTATTTTAGTAAACCTTGACTTGAAGGTCTGGAAAAATAATTTTTTGTCTGGGAAAGTCAGGGAATTTTAAAATTTAAGATTTGTGGCAACCCTGAATTTGTAGTACTTATTCTTGGCCACCCTATGTGTGTGTGTTTGTGGGAAAAAAAAAAAAAAATATATATATATATATATATATATATATAAATTTTATAATTCTCTATCCACGTACGCCTTTTTATGACAAATTACCAAGAGAGGGATTATTCTGAGGATTATTCTGAACCTAAAATATACTTTTTTTTTCTTTTTCTTCCCTTCCATCCTTCTTCTACCACTTACACAAGTACTTGTAATTTTATGTGTGGTATTGCGTGCTGCAGGTCTTTTTCATAGCCAAGTATTACTATTACGAACACACACAGTGCACATCTTTTTACAGTGCCTTTTGATGTAGAATTGAAAAATATTTTGATGATGTGTGTCAAAGCAGATACTGAAGGCGTAGTGATGATGTCAATTAGTCTGATTTATATTCTCCGACTATTATTATGTGTAATAGGATAAATATATTTTATATTCAGATTTGCCTTAATACATCAACATTTCCAGTAATTTTGGTTGACTGAATAGTTTTTTTCGAAACCTTTGGTATTTTGCTTATCCTGAAAGATATACGTATACATATTCTCGAGCACAACCGCTTCAACTAAAAATATGTTACACTTGTGTAGTGTGCGATGGAACGCGCCGAATGTTTTCCGCCCTGCTAATATCAACCTGGCAGGTGGCCCCGGACAGTAGGATATCAGTTTCTCTTCACCCTCTTGTCCTGATAACAGCACTAGGGAGCTCAAAGGCCAACTTAACTGCCTACTATAATACCTAACACAATGTCATTCATATATAGGGTCTCTGGACTGAGCCTTGAGGAACACCCAAATCATTCAAAAGTGGCTTAGAAACTTAGAAACCCCGGGAATAGGGTCGTTATTTCGGTGGGGTCGTTATGATTCCTGCACCTGCAACGACCGTTTTTGGAAGTTATTTGCAAGAATACCGCAACAAAGTTTATTGAAATAGTAATATTTTCCAGTAGAGTGAAGTATCTTGAATAAATAGGTACACTGTAAACGGATATATGACCTTTCTTTGTATCAAAATTAAGCAAAAACGTTGTTGGCAATATAGATTCTTGCACCCGCAACAACAGTTTTTTGGAAGTTATTTGCAAGAAAGCCACAATAAAATTTATAGTAATATTTTTCAATAGAATGACGTATTTTGAATAAGTGATACTCTGGACGTGCCGCAATGTTGTTGATTGAAATAGTAAATTATTTCAATAGGCACATATGGCATTTACAACTTTTCTTCTACGCATCAGGCACAAACTTCGCCGGCAACGGTAATTCTAGTTGGCACAATATATGTTTTGATAAAGCTGTTTGCCTCCTGGGACCTCGTCTTGGCAGCGAGCGATAAGGACCTATCTGGAAATGGGTTAGCTCAAAAACAACATACACAACGTGTCTGATGTGTCACTTGTGCCACTTTTGACCACTACCTAGTCACAGCTCCTGACGCTCGCTCGCTCAGCAGATGGGACGTGATGATAACACTACTCCCTTCGTTTCGTAGTTCTTTCACTTCTCTAGTTCTTCACTAGGTAAGTGAAAAATCATTAGTGCATACCTTACTACATAATACAAAGTGGATATACACACAGAGAAAGCAGTTCACCAAATTTGTGGCCCAGCAATATGTCAGCTTGTCTGCAAAGATGGCTCATTTTGGGCAAATACATCAGATATCAATTCATTAGGTAATTTGTAACCTGTATGCTGAGAAGAAAATATGTTATCACAATGGAGACAGAACAGAATAAAGTGTGCAGATTATGGTCACGTGTACAAGAAAGTGTTTTACAAGACAAGCAAGAGACCTAGGGATGTGTGAACAGTGGATTTTTGTGTTTGCATATTTTTGAAATCTATAATATAATATTCAAATACAGTGCGAGGAGTTTCATATTCGAATAATTGTTAGTAAATTATTATTTTGGCATTCCAAAAACAAAACACTTCTGTTGTGCCACTCTTGACAAATAAAAAAATCTAAATCTAGGAGCATAAATCTAAATACTTTATTTTTATTTTCGAATACGAGCACAACTTGGTAAACTGTTTCTACAATGGCACCATACAAGATACCACAAATATGAATACAGTACTAGGCATTAAAAATTAAACATCTGGCTGCTAACAGTGCAAGTATAACATCCAATTACCACAGGTAAGTTATGCGAGTATTTGTCAAAGAAGCTAGATTAACATTAATTCTAGCAGACTGAATTAGACGCAACATGACTTTATTCATGTAGGGTTAGGCTTGCATAGGTGTTTGTACAGTTCACACATTGATGGACTGAAGTGTAACTCGCGTTGATGTTGTCAAAACGAATTTGAGTATGCAAACAGTAAAATGTAAAACATACAATTTAAAAAAAATCTATACGAAACTCCAGTCTTTTCAAGAAAAGAACTCATCGACAAGAGAAGATTTCTTTTCCAAAATCTTTTGATCATTATTTTAATAATCTGGCTTAAAAGTTGGAGAGACTGCATTTTATTAGTAGGCCTAATGAAAAGAATTAATGGCAACCATATTTTTTTATGTAAATAAATTACTGAGGTATCAACTAAAAAAAATATGTTATGACAAATGATTGACAACACTATCAACATTTTTGTTTAACATTACTTGCTTGCTTTCATGTTTACTAACATACGCTGTTGTGACGATGAGTAGACCCTTAAATGTAGTAAACAATAAACAGCATACCTTAGTCTATGTACAACTTAGCAAGCAGAAATTTACAATGGTACATTACATATAATTTCAATTAAAGTAAATTCCAAGATTGTATCTGAAAGAAAAAATTTCATTTAATATAGTAAATTTTGTAATTATGTACAATAATGTAGAGAACTGTTTCTCGCTTATCACACACTTAATTTGCTTCACTGCCTCATAAATAGGGATGTTGTGAAACCATTAAAGTATCTATACTGGTGATATAAGTACAGTACCAGTAAAAACCTTAGTTACTTTTCAATTTTTCATATTATTTCATATAACTACATATTATACATATGAAAAGGTATTTACTGTAACAATAAAAAATTATTATATAAAATACTTAAATCACAATTTTTATACTCTACTTTTTGTGATTTCAAATAAAGCTTACTGTCACAGTCTCTCAAGAATAAAGTTTCTCTCCTAGTATTTGACACACACACCATATTTTCATCAGTACCAACTTGTATTTCAGATAAGTTTTCAGGTCAATATTATTTCTTCTTAAGATTTAATTTGTTTAATGTTCGGTTTTCATATTTACAATGTAATATCTTTAACAGCCCAATAATTTTATCCTAATCTCATTTCCATGCGTCTACATATTTTTGTTCCACTACTTTACTTAAAAAAATTACAGATCGCATTCGCAACAATTATTTCAACATCCTTCTAATGAGGATATAGTAAAATACACGGACTGCTTTACAAATTATGATTTCATGAATGAAAATATTTTGGAGCTCTTTGATTTAAAATGTTTGAAATGAATAACTAGAAGTATATATAAAAAAAAGTGCCGAAAAAGTAGCAATATTAAAACTATTTACTGATATGGTACTGATTAAACCTTTCACTGCTTTTTGGTAAATTAGAGGATCATGCTGTGCTGTGCTTACCATAAGAAGTAGGTAATACCCGCCCTGTGCTGAGCTAATTTTTTTTACCACATGCACCTTTTCATGCATTTTCTTTTAGTATTACAATACAATATATTTTAAAAAATTCCTATCCTCCTCTTTGATTAGGGTTTTGGACCTGCTAGAACTTTTTTTAAATTTCATTTAATTTTTTATGTTTTATTATATTTTTATGTCATTGTTTATCTGAACATAATACAAATATACGTCACAATGTAAAAAAACTGCTATCGCTGATACCTCGGGTAATCCAAAATCGCAGATAATCCACTTTTACCCTGTCTTAGATCTCTGTAGAAAGGGAAAAAAAGGTCAAATTCATTCCTTCAATAAAAGGCAGCAATTTAATACAGTAGACTCTCAATTATTCACATTAGTGATAAAGTGGGATTGCACTAATAATCTAAAAACACAAATAATAAACAAATAATGGCTATCTTAGTTATCCAATATTAAACTCCAGTTAATCCATTCATGCGTGTAACTATTTGTTTCGCCTGCTGGAAAAAGACTTAAATCTTCTTCAAGCCATTCAAAATATGGTTGCCAGCATAGCACATTGGTGAACATTATGCTAGTACAGTGAAATCTCAGTATAAAGAACTTCAGTATTAAGTACTTTTCATTATAAAGTACATAATTCCAAACCCCTAGAAAGAGTTTTTAATTTAGTAACTGTTCAGTTTAAAGCATTTTCAATATTAAGTATACAATTTTTAGTTCCCTTCAAGTACTTTGTAATGAGATTTCACTGACACAGTATGCATTTATAAATAACCAATTTTTTTAATGTTTTTAAAATTTTTTCAACTATTTAAAGTCGCATATTTGACGTGGATAATCTGCAAATGATATAATCCCCACACGGATAATCGGAAGTCTACTTTATACGAGGCCATCCTCTTTTTACTTAGTTCTTCAGTGATTGGTTTAGTGTGAAATGTTTCGAAGCATGGTGTTATGCACAATGCAATAATAGCAAATTTATTTGTGCTTCTTGTTATTTGTGCATACCACACATTTTCTTGTTGGACTTTTCTTCGTGGTCATTTCCAGTACAGCTAGAAAATGTCTCCCTATTAGGCGACTTGTAGTCTCCTCACTTGAACGTCTTCCCCTGTTAGCACTTGTTTCCCTTTTTGAATGAGTTTCAAGTAGTTGTCTAACGAGGCCAAGCTGAAATGTAGCAATCGGCAAATTTTCTCCAGTCACAATTTTATGCAGAATGTAAGCGTTCAGTACTGCAAGGTCCAGGAGATGAAAGAAACCTTCTTGTACCACTTTACTGATTTCCGCACAGACTCGATGCAACTGATACCCATATCGGTGTGGTCAACAGCTTCCATGTTATCGTAATCAATTAGACACTACTTTGGTTTCATCACTTTTTTACAAGTCTTTTGCTGAATTTCCAACATTTCATTACTGTGGCATATAGTCAACATGAACACTTCTCTCTTGTCACACCACCTGAGCGCTTACAAATTTTCAGACATCCTGAAAGTAATTTCTCCTCTCTTCAATTTTTCATCTATTTTTGGCATTTGCTTCCTGTTCTTTCTGACAGTTCCGCATGCATTTGTGGATCTTTCATGGAGCCACATGAATGAGGTAGGGCTTGTATACCAGTTGTCAAGAAATACTGTATGTCCCTTCTGCAAGTAGGGTTTCAGTAATGTTGCTACAATATTACCTGGCTTCTCCAGATCTGCTTCTGCATCGTCAATGTCGGAAACAGCGCCAGTATAAACAATGATATCCAACACAAAACATCTTTCACAATCACACAAATTAAAGATTTTGATCCCAAAGCGACTTCTTTTGGAAGGAATGAACTGTTTGAATGCTAACCGTCCCTTGTAAAGCAGAAGACTTTCATCTACACAGACATTTTTTAATGGAGACATTGAATATGTGAACGATTCCCTAAGACTGTCAACCACTAGTCAGATTTTACAGAGCCTATCCCTGTCATGAGAAACACTGTTGTCAGAAAACTGCAGTATTCTTAGTAAAAGAAGAAAACAGTCTCTGGACATTATTTCCCCAAACACAGGCCTTTTCAGGAGGGAATCTCGTGACCAATATTTGTTTATGCTGAGTTTCTTCGTTCTTGGCATGAGCATACAGACAGACAAAAATACATATATTTCTTCCTAGTTTGTATTCTGCCATTTCTTTACGCAGAATGCTCAGAAGCAGGGTTTCCTGAACAGTGAAATCAAAGTATTTGTTTCTGTTCAGCTCTTCTGAAAAAAATACATTTAAAAAAATCAACAAATTTTCTTGCCTCTGTCACACAACTTTGGTTGCCGGAATTGGAGTTGTCAAATTTTTCAATGGAAGGCACAAATTGTTGACGTCGCCAAACTATGTCCGAAAATCTCAGTCTTTGTACTGCTGGCTCATCTAGCTAGTCTTCACTTTCACTGCTTTTTGAAGGCGAACTAGGAAAACGTCAGATGTCAGCTGTAGCCCGAGATGTAGATGAATGAGGCATTGGCGAATGTCTCCACTTATCAGATTCCCAACCATCATCCGTGCAAGAAATGCTGCTCAAATCATCTCCATCACTTTCTTGCAGCATTGCCAATAATTCATAATTTGTGTATTTTTTCCGTGCCATGGCAGAGAAAAGTCAATAGGATCAGCAATGACACCTGAAACCAGGAAATGCCATACAGATATCATTTAAAGCCACAGGAAATTGACTCACCAAAAATAAATCTGAACAATAAAATATACATAAATAAACTGAAATAATAATGTAACATGCAATTTACCTGTTACTAATCACAGTCCATGCCTAGTCAGCCGCAAAAACGTCTCGTAAAATGGCAGTAGAGTGTCAACAAAGTAAATGGTATAAGTACCGCGAAAACTGTGGAGTAGGCGAGTAACAATTTGTGTATCAACGAAGTCTATTGGGGATACTACAAAAATAATGCCTAAGACTGAAATAATGGGGAATGCCATAAAAATATTATATAAAACCACAGGAAATTGGCTCACCAAAAATAAATCTGAGAATTCTTAATACTATATAAAATGAAGTGTCCTTACACACTCACTCACTAACTCATCAATGCACAACCCAAACTGCGCTGGACCTAGAACCATGAAATTTTTAGGGAAGCTTCCCCTTGGTCCGTAGGCACCCACTAAGAATGGGTTTTTCAAAATTTGATAATTATGGGGGTGAAAAGAAAAGAAATGTGTAGTCTCTACACAATATTTTATTTATGTTTAAATATGTTAGTTCGGTAGTTGACCAAGAGGTCATCAGTTGAAATTTCGAACACCTTAGACTTGAAACGCTACCCTCATTAATTTTCATAAGATTCGTTATATTATATAAGCAAAATATGTGGTGGGTTATGTTACTGTAAGGCAGGTAAGATGATATAATATGTATAGCCAGACCAATATTCCATCCTTTGTTCTTTCCATCTCGTTTTTGTTTCTTATCTATTGTTTACAAACATCACAATAGATATTTTTCTTATTTTCCATGTTCTTGCTTCTGATTGGCTGTTGTCTTTGGCATCATGAGCAATATCACCCAGGTGGCAAGTTAGCCTCGGTGAGATGTCGCACATTGCGAGCGATGTAACTGTGATTGGCTCATTTGGTGTGACGTCATGTCACACGTACCCCTTCGCGCTACGCATTTGTGTAGAGGGCTTAAAAGGGATGTTTGTTACTGTGCAAGAAAATGGTCAAAGAACTGCTAAAGTAAAAAGCTTTGGTGTTCAACCAACTGGAACAAGAAAACCTCAGACAGGACTGTTATAGATGATTTCCAGACTTTTATTTTCACTGCCTTTTTGGATGTGGATTGGGCCCAATGCAGTCATTCTAAAAACCTAACCACGATGTTACGCAAGGATTGTACCTGCCATTCTTGGGAGTAATTTTTATTTGGAATATGCCTGTTTATTAAAAACTAATTATTGTTTAATACCTAACAATGACGACCTGCTGTTATTTGCATCAGAGATAATAATAGGAAACGTGTATATAAATACCAAGTTCTATTTTTTGATAAAAGGATTTTATACATAATGAAACTCTGACACTGTCAGTCCTCTCATAGAATCTATTTCTACAGTTTAATCCATTCTTTAAATCCCAAAGAATATTGACTAGCCTAACAGCAAAAATAATCTGATACCAGAGGCTTGAATCGCCTTTTTGGTCTTATGAAGAAAGACCTAAACCAATTTTTAAGTATGTGTATCAACCATTCAACTAATCCACGATGCACTGAATAAATAATGCCAAATGTATGTCATGCCCATCATACTGGGCTAGTAGACTTAATTATCAGCAATAAATACTTACAGAACAATGCTGAAAGGACTCTATAACAGTCTCTGTAAGTATTACAGTAATACAAAACATTACAAAAATAGAAACAATTTTATTGTATCTAAAACAATGGCAGTCTATGCACAGTAATCCTATGTTCTAAGTGTTTTAACAGTGAACTGAATTTTACATTTCTTTTCACTCCATTTCCATTTTACTGCTGTGATGCTGCAACTTCTTAGCCTTAATTTCACTGTCAGTTTCTCTCTGGCGATACACGGGTAACCTTACTGGATTGTCCACATTCACCGACTCTTTAGAATTCTTCTGCTTTTTCTGCAGTTTTATGCTCTTCTCTACATTCAAAGAGAAGAAGTTGGCTTCTTTCTTTGCTCGTGATATCTCTGCGCGCACTCTCTGGCCGTGAACAGCACGTTCATATGCCAGTCGCTCGCTCAAGTGAACCCATTTAAAACTGAAATCAAAAGGCAAAAAGTGTTTACTTTCAGAGATCTTAACACACTATAAAGGAACCCCAACATTTCTCACTGTAAAAAAATTTAACCTTATCTTACATGAAACTTTGTGAAAAAGAGATTTCTTGACAAATATATTTGGGAAGGCTTTGTCAGGACTCTAGCACTGTAGCCTACTATATTATTCTTTAAAAACATATTGTACAATTGAACAAATGAAATTATATGTAAGTTATTAGATACTAATAAAAATAATTCCTCTTAAAAAGTTGCAGTGCCTAAATAATTTCTTGGTTCATTACATCACATGAAAAATTTAAAAATAAGATAGAGAATGACTTACTTTAGATACTATGTAAAAAGCATTTACATGATGCAAGATTTTTCTGTATGAAATTTCTCACGTGAACTCTCATGCAAAAATATCAAACACAGTTCAAAAACATATGTCATCCTACATTTCACATCCTCTTTTCTGAGTTCTTTTCTAGAAGAATGCTGGTTTATGGACCGAGACGATGTTTAACAGTCATTACTATAGTAAAAATACTAATCCTGTATTCAGTTTTCAAACAAACACTAACAATAAATTTTTAGATTCTAGAAAAATTTTGTTGTGGAGTTGATACAACTTTAAAAAACACTTGAGCCAGTGTATAATATTGTCATGAATAAATTTCTTAAAATTTACATTGAACAATATGTAATCCTAAAATGTTCGTTAAAGTTTTCATAAGCAAACAATAATTATTTTCCAGCTTGCTAGTTACCTGATCTGGCACTCCTAAAAAAACTACACTTATGTTCCTATTTTAAGTCCTCAATGTTCAACAAGCATAACGAAGTCATGCCAAGCAGAGGTTCCAATAACTGAACGCAACATCTGAGGTACGGCAGAATACAAACTAGCCACGAGGCAACATACACACAGTAAAACTTGAGTAGTCTATTATATTTATGTAGCAGCAGAAGAATGTCTCCTTTACACAATCTCTCAACAGTACAAATTTTGTAAAAAAAAAAAATAAATACATAAATTTAAAAACATTATTTTCAACATTGGAAAAATTATACACAGGCCCACCTGTTATTTCAATGGTTCTTATGAATGGCAGCTCAAAATTTAAAGATTTTATCTTTTAGAAAAAACATCCTATACTAATTATTTAAATTTAGACTCTTGGTACGTTCATGAAGTAACAATAGTTGACAAAGGAAAAAAAATGTATACATAAAAGAATTATCTTTATCTTATACTGTTTTACACAACAGCTTAAATTGTAAAATGAACTTGTAATAGGGCAAGCACATGTGGGGAAAAAACAAAATCGAAACAAATTAGAGTACAAGCTCTAAGAAATGCTAACTGCCCTAATGGTCTAAGAAACTTAGACATTACTTTAAAAATGACAAATACACATAACTTCTGGCCATACCTGTGCAGGTACTTCATATTCCATATGTGATCATAAAACTTGCTCTTTTTACTTTGGCCTATCCTGGTGTTGTTGAGAAACTCTGCCACCTGCTTAGCGACCGACTTACGTTCAAACTCTATCCAGCCTTCAGTAAATCTTTTTGCTATCTTTTTCTTCTTCTTAATGGGTGCTACCTCATCTGGAACACACAGCCAAACTCAGCTGAAAGGATTAAAAATAATATGCTTCAGTCAGGTACATTCCATAGTGCAATTCTTTCTCCCTCATTGTTCCACTTGGAACAGTACAGACATTTAGAAGCTGTGGTCTGTACACTTGTCTGTTTGCATTATAACCAATGGCTTTTTCCTAGTGGACAGTTGCAGCGAGGAAGTAACTTATTAATTGTGCCAATTAAAAGCCTTGTTTAGACTCTGAGGATTTGGACAAATCCACAAAAATTAGATGAAAAACAAGGAAAACTTCTATTCAGACACAAGAGAAAATTATTTGATACTTTTTTCTAGGTAAGGAACTACAGAAAATTGGTGGTGGTGGGGGAGGTTGGAGGATGAGTGCACCTGATAAGTGGTGAAGCCCAGAATGAATGTCTTCCACCTCACTCTCAATTTCCCTTATCTCTGCTCCTTGTTCTCAGCTACTATCTGTGGGAAAAATAAGTCAAGTGTTCGCTTGGCGGCGGTAGTTTTCTTTTTCCATATAGGTGTGAGCTGCGATTGATACAACTAGACATGGCTGCTTGGCAGATACCTAGTAAAAAAATAAACTAATAAAAAAGATAGTAATGTGATGCTTGTGTACACAACTCCCTCCTTATATCGACAAAACCGTAGGTAATTATTTTTTCTCCTCGTATCACAGTTTCAAATGGTGCTTAAGAAGTACGTGCAGTGAGCAAAGTTGGCCTCAATCATACATGCACTGTAAGTTTGTTTCAACAGAACTTCAAAGCTCAAGATTGGCCAAAGCTGTTTATTTATGAGCAATGGGCACAGCCTTATGGTGCCTGGTAAATTTTTTTGTGTACTGTACTTCCCAGATTTTCGCCACGGTTCGGTTCATGAAAATGCAAAGATACGACACAAACTGAGTCAGGCCAGGTCAGGTGCCCATGGCCTATCAGTCACCAGTGCGTACATTCAGGGAGGCAAGATAATACTGTACTCAACAAATTGTGAACTGACCGCATGGGAAACAAATACAACTTCGTACTGCATCATTTTCACCACAGTACGTTTCATACTGTCAGTGTGCACTGGACTTTCACATTTTAGGTGTGTAGCAAGTAATTTGCACAGTAGTGCACCCAAGGGGTGGTTATTTTTCTGTCTGGTAATAATAAAGTTTAATTTATACTTCATGCTTAAATTCAAATTTTAGTTTCAAACTATAAAGCTGTAATTCCTACATCACCCAACAAAACTTTCCCAGGGATGGTCCAGGGGTTCCAGGAACCCCCCCCCCCTTTTTTTTTGTTTTCAAATAATCAACCTTTAATATTTAAAGAGAACAGGGATGCCAATTGTAACGAAAAAGTCCCAGCAGGAAGGAGTATACAGTCTGATTATTTTGTGACTCAACGAACGTGAGTGACAATACTCAGTCTGGAGTTCTAGCAACACTTCAGAATCTGGACATCAAACAAATCAGACTGCCGACTGACACCCTAGTTGGAATTCAAAGCAGCGTGCAACATTACTTGAACTGGGAACATCTGGTTACCCCCTTGATGACCTTCATGCCAAGCAGTCCATACAGCTGGGCAGCAATTGATGTCTCTACAAAAAATTATGTTCTGTCATTAACTATTTTCAGTCTGAATGGACCACCAGCACCACTATACCTAAGTAATTGATGGTACTGCTGGTGGTTGTAACTCAAGTAGCGACTCTTAAAGGAACGTGTGCCCTTCGAAACTTTTACCCACCAGGAAACACAAAGCAGGCAAATTGGTACTTTTTTTTTGTAATTAATTACTCCCTTAATAACCCACCTGGATGTTTGTTCAGCAAACTAGAACTTTACTGGCAATCTTTCAAATAAGAGAAACTGCAGAGATTAATTACTAATATTACAATACAGCTGAATATTGAAATACATTTTATGTAACTTAACAGGTAATGCTTTGTGAGTGTTGTGTACATATACAGTTCTTGCATTGTGCGTGTGTGTGATGTCACTCCCAGACTCTCATCACTACCCATCATGCACCTGTATCAAAGTTCAGTAGAAGACAAAATGGCGACGTCGTAAGTGTGTGATGTGATGCTGTCTAAGCTAACGTGTATTTTAATTTAATTTCCGGGTATTATGTTACACGTCTCAAACATTTTGGTCCTCCGGGCCGGATGTTTCTGCGGAAACACAGAATGGCAAAGTCGGTCGTGATTATTCAAGCTCGCACGGTGCGTGTGTGTCGTCTCGTTGTGTACTGTTTTGGCGCCATCGTGGACTCTGCTCACAAAAGAAGTCTTTACTTGAGTAATGAACAGTTGGTGTACGGTTATCGATTTAGTGGATGATCTTAACTCATGCACATCTTTCATTTCATCGGCCTCTGCGATTGAATCACGCATTTAGTGTGGATCCCGTCACGTTTTTTGATTGTGTTGTTGTGTCTTGTTCTTTTCTTGTTTTGAAAAGGTATGCTCACTTCACGTTTTATTTAATTGTTAGCAAG
>PNEQ01061850.1:0-13243 GCA_003012365.1 Medauroidea extradentata | reverse complement strand
TCATGTTAATTAAATTTCATCGTAGACTAGCCTTGTTGGGTGTCTAACGATTCGTCTTGAGAAGCTTTGTAACTTATCTAAGTAACTTTTTGTTGTAATTATTTTGGTTTTGATTTTATTTGAAAATAAGTGAAGTTTTGACTAAAGTACTCAGTCTGGCTGGCGCCTAGTCCAGTGGAGAGGGGCGCTCCAGTCTTGGATTTTTCCCAGGCGTTGGAGTGACGTAGGAGCGGCAAACACCCGCTTCCCCTTATTTTCCCACCACTGCCACAGTTTTTTTTATTTTAATTATTTTGTTATTGATGTATTATAAGAAAATGTTTTGGAAACTGTTTTATATAAGTTTAAGAGGCAGTAAGCCGAATACTGTGTGTTCTTAAGTGTCTGGACGTGTGTGTATAGTTTTATTTGGCTCCCGAAAGTCGCCGCCATTTTGGGCAAGCCTTTGTTCTCGCGTGAGGACGCGCGAGATGAGGGAGAAAGGGTCTTCTTCAAGTAGCGGTGGTCCAGAGCGGAGGCACGCAGCTTTGAGGCGTGCGTGATTAGCGCAGGGGCCAGAGGGCCATTTTGCTTTACAAGAACCATTGTGCGGAGAGATTTATTTTTCAGTACATTTATTTATTATTACGAAGGCCCACCGTTTTATTTATATATTTTTTTTCTGTTGTATTTGGCGAACTATTGTGTTGTATGTTTTGAGGCCACGTGGTAGTGTGCCATTGCCTTGTAAAGGTACATTAAGATATATTAAATCTGCTGAAAAGAAAGGGTCATAAATTTATTCGTTGTTATCGATGTCCGCCTACGAACCACCCGTTAAAATGAGATAAGAGATTCTCCGTGCTCACCGCTGGCTTATGCAGAAGAGAAATTCTACTGCTTGTTGCCGTGGTGTGAGTTGGTAGGGGAAGTACCACTACAATAGCGTTGTCAGGCGTCGCGTCAGTGTACTGTGCGAGAGGCCTTGGGTTTGAATCCTGGTTCGGGCATGGATGTTGTGTTGTTCTTTCACCACCCACATCTGCACTTGAAAACATTGTTATCAAAGGGGTGTAAAACACTCTCACCACTTTTTCTAAATCGCAATGCGAAGCAATGATTTTTAAGTTTTCTTTTTAATGTTTGGAACAATTTGATTTGCAACCCTGAATTCATAGCACATACCAGAACAAAATAATTTTCTGTTAATTGTCATTGTAACCCGTAGTTACCGTCATTTCACAAGCACCACACTGAAATGTTTGTTTAAGCCACACGTGCGTGTCTGGCTCGCAGGGCGAAGAGGGAGGATAGATAAAGAAGTGAGAGGTCGGCCTGCTGCATTGCATCTTTACTCGCGCGTTGCGCACCTCGCTAGCAACATTTTACCACACGGAACTTGCCAGATATTTACTGTGGGATTATTAAAGGCTAAGTAGCGATAGTTGACTACGTTATAAAGTTTAATACTGCTCTAAAATATAGTGTGCTGAATTTAAATCCAGCAGAAACAATTTTTGTACGTCTTCTAACCAAGAAATCACTAATTAAAAATTATTATAATTTTTTTTTAAATTCGGTCCGAGTTATCCGAAGTCCGGGACATCGAGGTCAGAGTTATCGAGTGTTCACTGTACCTATATGTACTGCAGTTTTGAACAAATTTTTGCAATGGTTTTTATTTAAGTAGCTTTTGAGATTAAATATCAAAGCAGTAAACTTAAGAGGGCGGGGTACATAATTAAATGCCAAAAGCATTAATCTATAACTGTAAGTTTGTTGAAGTCAATTTGCGAAAATTAAACAATAGAAATCCTAGACAATAGTTTTAGCCATTTTAAATAACATTGTTTCCTGTGTTAAGAACTTCTGAGGCACAGTCTCTGATGCCGAAACCTCATGAATTTAATTATTACGCAAGAGATCACGCATAATGAATTAGTAGTTCTGGATAAATATTTACTGATATAAAATTGGCAAATACCATTATCTAGGATTGTCATTGAGTGTTTTATCCGTATTGGCTTCGAAAAAAGTGTACAAATAATTGATGTGTTCTGCATTTATTTATCTACCACGTGTTCTTAAGACAGCTTTAAAAATAATTTATGTTTTTACAGCATCCTTGGTGTGTTTCATAGTGTTATTAAGGATTTCAAATTCTTAATACTATTTTAATCCTTACGACAATGATGATGAACCTACAGGTAGACAAGTGTGAAGGTTCCTCTTATACACCGTACTGTATTATATTTTTCTAGTTACGTATGACTGATGTTTCTGACTGCACATAACTATGCATATATTTTATCAACATTGCAAGCTAATTGACTTTCTGTAAAATTATCAAATCAGATATTAGTTAAAGTAAAATTATTCTTTCCTGCTTATAAAGCTTTCCTTCTGAAAACCCTTTTTTTTCTGGTTCCCTGAAAAATTAATTCTGTAAGTGTGTATACAGAATGTTAAAAAACAAACACATAATAAGCACTCCACATGAATCCAGGGCTAAATTGGAGACGAAAATGTTAATGTCGAAATGTTGTACAATGACATTTTACATCTAGTATAAGGTGCAACATTCCAATGTAGTTAGTCCCCTCTTTTGCTCCACAGATCTTACTTATTTTATTACTACTGTTCTGACCAGCATATTATAAGTGCAGGTTAAAATTCCAAGCAGTCCGAACATGACTATACATTTACTTGACTTACCATACGTAAAATACCGTAATATCTGGACGCGGGGCACAAGAGAGGACAGTGCAATGTTGCCACATGCATGTAAAGTGCATTACAACATTTTGTCACTTTCATTTTCATTATTACAGAATTCATATTGTGTGCTTGTTATGAGTTTTTTTTGGACGTTCTGTATATCTATACGTATACATGTATGTATACCTAGTAAACTAAATAAATAGTGTACACACACATGCACATACAGTAGAACCCTGTTATGATTTTTTTAAAGGGACCCAAAACATTTCTTCTTTATAAATGGAAAAAAATTATAAGAGGTTTAGTTCATATTATTAAATAGTTTTAGAGACCAAATGAAAGTAACATTATAACCAGGAAATCGTTCTGAACAAGAACATTGTCACAATGTTTTACTGTATATATAATACGTACCATTTTTTTTGTGGCAGACGTGGGAATTCTTACATTAACACGATACATTCTTCTGGATCCAATCCTCCTGTTCTTTGTAATGGGTTCTGTGCTTGCAATGACCAAGTTCAGCTCCTGTGGAGACAGGTAAGTCACAATTGTGTACTGCATGTGTGTAACTTTTGGCATCGTCACTGTATTAAAAAAATAATTCTGTACAGTACTTAGTGTTAATGTACACATTTGAATATTGTAATTTTATGCTTTATCAGCTATGTAATTTCTAATAAATGCAGTACTCTGCCATCTCACGTGCATTTCCCTTAAAAATATATTTTTCATTTCACTCTGTAGCGATATCACAGAAGCATATTTCGTATCCTGCATATAATTTTCTGTGTACACAATTATAATTTACTTATGGTAAAAGTAAAGTAGGCACATTATAGGACCCTTCTTGGTTTTTCTTATCAGCCTGTTTATATCCTTCCACCATTTGAAATCATTAAAATTGTAATGTGGCAAATAATAATTACGTTGTATACATTTTGCATTCATAAATTGATATGTACTGACGCTATGGGCCACGTCATAAACGGTAAATGCGTGTTGTGTAATGGCCTCTTGCCTTACAGATATGGTTGCATCTTTATGCTGTGTCCTGACGCCAGTGTCATATATTTATTGGCTTGCCGTGTGTGTGTCGTAAAAATACTTACTTTACCATTCAAATTTATTGGTTTGTGGACATTTGCCATTGCTCATGTTTTACTGATCAAACTTTTATTGAAAGACAAAGTGACAAAGTACAAAAAACACATAAAAATGCACAGAAAAAATAAATGATCCCAATGGAATTCTGTCAGTTTTTTTTAAAAAGTATTTATTCCTTCTGACCAGCTGTGTCTCAGCCTGAAGACGGGGATAGATCGCGATTCCCGAAATGTTACATTTTTCCGTTGATTTTAACTAGTGTTGTGTTGGCTTTTATTTTTTTACTTGCACACTGTCCACTTTCATCTTTTCTCATATTGGGAATTGGTTTTTTCTTTGTGTTTGGGTGTCGTCAAATTCTTCACCGAATTTTATCTTTAGAATTCTTGCTGGTGTATGTGTGTGTGTCTTTATAAAGAGGTTTAACTGTACAGTAAAACCCCTGTTTTAAACCCCACGGTTCTTGCGGAAAGGGTTGTTATAAATAAAGAGGTTTTGCTGTGTGTGTGGGTGTGTGCGCGCGGGTGCGTGCGCACCCGTGTGTGTATAAAATAAAAAACTGAGGGAATTCCATTGGGATTGTTTTTTTTTCTTCTGTTTTCTCTGCTTTTTTGTGCATTTTCTGTACTTTGTCAATTTTTCTTTCAATTAGAGTTCTGCGAAGCTTCGAAAATAATGAATCAAATCTTTTATAATTCGCTTTGTCCAAACGAGTCAAATCTGACCTTAAAAAGAGACATCCACCAAATATGTACTATTTTGCCCTCGTAATCCGATTTTATTTCCTCAGTCACTTAATTTAAAGTAAATTAATGTGATCCACAATATCTCTATGATTAAATAAACTGCAAGCACGCGCTATCGATATTTACATTTACAACTGTAGCATGGCTGTTTCTGTCTGTCCCTGTTCGCTGGCGACAAGATGTGACGTGGCAGTGTCTGTAGCTGTCCCTGTTGTGTTCCTGTTCGAGGCGCATAGATGTGACGTGGCGGGTATCTGTGGTAGTTGTTCTTGTTCGGGGGACAAATATGTAGCATGGTGGTTTTTGCGTGTTGTGATGATGATGGTCGAGATGTGTCCCTGTCTCACTGTTCGGTGTTTACTAGCTCGTAGGCGAAAAATTGCAGTTTATGTTTACATAAAAAAACTAGTTGTCATTCATATTGTAGTTTAATTTCACGAAACGCAGATCATACAACACTCACCTTACATAGAAAAAACACCACTGCTACCATGACAAAAGCATTCCAAAGTTCAGTTCCACTAAATTACCATCACTTTGTCGAGGTTATGCTATTACCATGTCCATGTCTGATCTTTAATACTGTAACGAGCGAGAGAAAAATAAACTTGGTTTCACTGTTTATCCCCTCTTTTACCAACACCAAACTACAGTTCTAGGAGAAAGTCAAAACTGTCTGCACATAGAAAAAAGAACAAAAAACTAAGCTAACGACTACTGCCTAGCCTCCACTATTAAGTCCTCTCGGCTTCTTCCGCCACCCCCACTTCTCCACAGCGCCCGCGACACGTCTGACCAACTTAACCACCACGAACCAGCGCCCGGCGCCGAATGACTTGCTCACGGCAACAGACACGGTAACAAATAGCGCCCCTCGGCTAAGTGGTACAACAGACTCCAATTTTCCCATAACAACTAAATTACACTTAAAGCATATTACAAAGTGTTTCAAAAATTGTATCTATAGGTTTTAAATGAAAATAATATTCTTTATCAACACAAATGTAATAATTGGGGAAAAACGGTGCGCAACAGTGGAACTACTTTTGTGGGGCAATGCCCTCAACAACCCCTTGCGATGGCTGACCTACGTGCGTCAGTAACCTACGTCATGAAGAAATTCCATGAAACAAGCGATCAACAACAAAGTCTGTGCCAGAAATCCTACAGCAGCTAGCAACACAAGAAATTACTCACTTCACCAGGAAAAATTTAATAAGATACTAAAATTCCCAAAACTCAAAAATTAATTAAAATACAAGAAAAAGTTATATCAACAAAAATAATTAAAATTATACTGTGCTCAGTTTGAAACCAAACAAGCCAGGATAAATAAACAAACGATTGCTTTAAAATTCCCAACTATTTTATATTTAAATTTTGAAAAGATGAATTTAAATTACCATGTCCCTTATTACTTGGTTATTAAATCCTGCTGTATCATCCCGGACACCTGACGAACTCGTACTGAAAACGCATACAGCCTGTTATTAAAGATTTAAATTTAATTAAGGGAAAAATAATTTTTTATATAAGTTTAAATAAAGTGGGGAAGTGGCTGAACACTTTACACAACACATGAAAACCAAAGCGTCGTAACAAACGACATACAGTAAACCCTCGATCTAACCACATCATACGGTGCTAGGAAATTGTGTTGTTAGATCGCTGATGTTCTTAGTCCCGAGGTAACTAAATTTGACCCCCCCCCCCCCAATAAAAAAAATTTAAGTGTTTTTTTTTTCTAAAATTTATGCAGAACAATTACCAACTTAAAAAAAAGTTTTAATGGAAATTATATTTTAGTACGATGGAAAGAGGTGTCTTCCAAATAAAATGGTACGGTACCCCACAATCCCCCACCGTGACGTGCGTGGCAGAGCGGTGCGCTAGGTCTGGTTGTGAAGGATGGGGGAGGGGAGTGGTCGGGCCGCAGGCCTTGGCTCACCTCCAGGCAGCTCGTGCACGCGTGATTCAGCCTCCTAGACTACCGCGGAGCGCATTCAGACCACAACAAAACAACTCGTATTATTTACGTCAATGTATACAGCAACGATTTTTAAACCTTTCAGTACAGCCATTGAGTTTTTTTTTTTGCGCAAGAACTGTTGCAGCCTGTCGCCATTATAAGTATCTACGCGATATTAATAAAAGTGTGTATTAAAGAACAAACATTTTAAAAGGTCTGTATTTTTAAAAAAACTCTGAAAGCCTATTAAGAACGCGAATTTAGAGCCACACAAAAGTAGAAAAAAACTGAATTTTCAAGGTGCTGTCACGCATAAAATGACTCGTCGCTAAAAGTTGTAGGCCTGTTGGAAAAATCACAAAACTATTCACAACGCACCAATGTAATGCTATGTACTGCGAATAGAGATGAAATGGTTCTCGGCGCACTGGCTGCAGTCGCTCTTATTGCTCCACTGTCGAGAGAGCATAAAACGAAAACCTTATCAGCCCACTTACCGCACACGGCGACGGGACTGTTGTGTTTGCATCGTAGGCCGTTTTTACTCCGCAGCGCTTCCATAGCCACTTGACGAGTGGTCAATAATACAGCGGAAGTTGTCAAGGTCAAGCTGAGCTCCAACTAGAGAAAAAAATATGAGATAACGCTGTGTTTTTTTCTTTTACGGACTGCTGGTTTTTTTTGCCTTGCTGTAATAAGTTCGAAAAAAAAATGTGTCTCTTCAACCCCCATCCCCCTGGGCTATCACAAGACACGGAAGCATGGGAGATAGAGTCGCCTAGTTGGAGAGGAAAAACCAACATGTGGCTCTGCTTTGTGGCGAGACAAGATGCAAGTTGCACGTGACTATCAGACAGTTGGCAGTTCATGCGCGCGTACGCAAGCACAATCTGGCTTGTTAGAGGGGAATGGGGCGGGAGTGAATGTTTATTGGCTGGCGTGGACAGTCAGGAGGGATTGTATCTATGTTTAGCGGCATGTTTCTTACAGCACAGCACTCACAAAGGAAATGGCAACACAGACGATTTTCCTTAAATTTTCAATTTTTTGACCCGAATTTTTCACGGTTCCTCAAAAAAAGTTGTTAATTACCATTGCTTTACCACGTCGTGTATCGAACTGCATAGCTGAGATAAGGATACGTCGAGGAGTCTGAGAGGGAAGTTCAGGCAGGAGGGAGCATGTAGAAGTGAGGGGGAGCATTAGGAGATAAGGCAGCTTTAGTCATCACGTCTCACATATGTCGGTGTTGCGAAGGCGGCTTACGCACACGGCGCGCGCTTTAACTACATACCAGCCGAAGTTTCTAGCATTTTAAAGTTTTTTTTGTTTCACAGCTGTATATTATTAATTTTTGATAACTGCATTATGTTATTGTTTAATGTACGCATAATTATTTTTAATTAATGTTTTACTGCGATCTGTTTCACTTTGCTTAGCTTTATAAACTTTAAAATATTAATTTTTCTACGGTTCCTGGAAATTATGTCGTTAGATCGCCGATGTCGTTAGATCCAATGTCTTTAGATCAGAGGTTTACTGTACCTTCATTCAGTTGATTACATATGCAACGATAAATTGCTGTTATCAATTTACAGACAATAGCCGTAACAACTGACAGAGCTTGATGGAAAGTGCGTTTGCCATTATGATTCAGCATCAGTGGCGTCTCGTCAGGGTAAGCAAGGCAAGCAGTGCTTGTCCAGGCAGTTTCCTGACAATTCTCTGATTATAATTCATATTTATTTGTAACCTTGTCTCTACTAGAAGTAACTATGACTCGTGCAAATAGGTGTATCTTTTACCAATTCCGCTCGAATTACAACACTGTCAAACAGAAGAAAAAAACTCGTAAACAACCAAAGTGAGACGTTAAAAAGCGCTTCCAATATAGCTTCTAGTGGATAGAGTTGCAGCGATAGTATTCGGGGAGAAGGAAGGGGTTGGAGGGGTGGCCGGGCGGAAGGAACACTGGAGGGGATTGGCTACGTGACGCTGTGTTAGAAGCTACGATTGCAGTGCTTTCTCACCAAAGTGATCCGAATATAGCCGAACCTAGCAGAATTGCCACTTTAGCGGTTTTGTTACCAGTTACTGTGATTTCAGATAATGTACTACCGGTCAAGTTTTGTCACTTATACGTTGATAAATAGGGGGGCGAAGACTGTTTAACTGATACCAGTAAATTGGAAATTTTCTTTTCTATAGATAAGATAGGTCTCCGATGATTATTCCAGTGCCATTAGTGGTTTTCTATAAACTTCAGTTGGCAATACTGGTCACCGGCAGTTCGTTTTACTAATTACTGCACGGTTATGCTGCCAAGTGAATATTATAGTTTTTTATTTAATTTGGTTGTTGTGCGTTGAAATTTACCATTATTAGCTGCGCTAGGGATGAAATTGGCCTTGCGAAACTAAAATCTAAGATACATCAAATGAATGAAACGGAAACGTGGATGCAAGTGTTGTGTGTATGTGTGGATTACGTGCTAAACCTTTTTCCAGCAGTGTTTTTACTATTCAGCAAAGATGTGACCTCACCAGAGAAGGTAGGCCGACACCTGTAATTTGTGTAATTCAACAAGTTTGTAATCTTATTTAAAATTTCTCTTTATTCGAAATTTTTGTAAATGTTGTAGAATTAATTTAAAAAAATGGTGTTTTGTGTTCAGTTCTCATAAACATATCTGAACTATCCTTGTGAGATCGAGTGTTGACTGTAATTGTTTGTAGGCTACTTTTACAATGAAACATTTTGGAAACCCAGTTGCCAATAGAAGCCTTAAGTCGTTCAGGATAAAGTGAACACTTAAAATCCAGAAGAAGCCTTAGGTAGTTCAGGATAAAGTGAAAACTAAAAATTTAACATTTGAAAAATATCACTGGCCGTTACAATTCTACGTTAACTATAGTTGCTTTACACCTTGTGTGGTTGGCAGCGAAATTACGCAAAATAGTTCCGTTATGCTGAAACAAAATCAACCGAAATAGACATAGTACTTGTATTTTATATAATTAATTTTTTTATCATATTATATAGGTTCCTACCGACTGAACACTTTGTTACTTGCGCAAACATCGTGTGCCGTGTCTAGATATGTTAAGACATTTCCCATCGTTTGCCGTTACGCGTGGAAAGGTACGAAATTGCTGATAATAGATTTTTAGCAGGGCTTTTTTGAGTTTTCACTTTATCCCGAACCGTCTATAGTAATAGGAAACTAACTTTGAAAATTACGCAATTTTGCAAAGTTAGTATTACTAAAGTTTTATTGGCAACTGGGATTCCAAATCTTTTCTTTGTAAAAATACAAAAATCGTTCAATAGTGTTGATGGCAGGATATTAAACGAAGGCTTTATGAGAACTATGATTATAATAATGCGAATGCTGTAACTCTACAGTCAATGGCCTCGAACAGCGGCCACATCACCAGCCGTGTTATTCCAACGCGCAGGGGCGCCATTTCAGGTTTTTCTTGGGGGGAGGGGGCGACAGTGACCTTGTGGCATCTTTTTTAATTGAGCATGTATAAATTATAAACTTTAATGATAAAACTTAGGTTTATGCGCTTACGTTAGTAGTATGTAAATAGCAAAATACACAAAAAATTTTATACACTTTTCCTTTTAAATTCAGGTGGGGGAATTGGCCCCCCCCCCCTAAATGACGCCCCTGCCAACGCGGCATTCTGTAAATAGTAACATGACAATCTGACCCACACCCTGGCCTGGCTGGCTCCTTGGTTTTATCTTAAGGTATCAGGTATCCCGTCATATTTCCTTCATTCATCCTGATAAAGAATCTCTGACAAGCTACCTTATACCTTAACAGCCGTCATACATACAAGCCATTACAATTTTAGTTACGTCAGTAGCTAATCTGGCTGCCACGCTTGTTGCTAAGGGATGTGCTTTTTTAGTCGAGTTTTATTATTTCTCTCTTTCATTAAAATATTCCGAGTTTTTAGCGCCCCCCCCCTTTTTTTCTTTTTAAACGCTAAAATCCTGGTAGTCACGAATATGATTAGTAGCTTGCCTGTCAAATTAGGTCACGCATCGCCACTGTTCAGCATATTAATATTGTACGTGTTTTGTGGCTTGCACTAGAACATACCCCATACTTGGTTTCTTATCATTGTCAAGAAAATCAGTAATGAATATGGTAGTATATATATATTTTATTTGTGGTACCGTATGTCTAGGCATAGTAAAATTACAGTTTAATTTATTTTTATTTTTGTTTTTTGATGTTTTGGGTATAACAAATGTTTAATCAAAAATATAGCAAAGAATGAGTAATCACACATATAGGTGAGATGCAACGAATGTAGAGTTGGGGTGGCAAAATAAGTACAATGGTATTGTATTTTAAAATTTGTTATCGCTATATTGTTTTGAACCTTGAAAACACCACCAGTAGACTAAAATTTTTTGCACAAACTAATTTACTAAGTACATTGCTGCTGTTATTTGTTGTGAATTGGTGTTTGGAGTTAATAAACTACAATACTAATGATGCTAGCTAATTGTAGGTTCAGTCATATTAAGGTTTCAATTGAATTAAATTCTTTTTAAATTGATCATTACTGAGCATGATAGTTTTTGTAATTTGTATCTTCGTGAAGTGTTTTTGAATACTGTGAAAATGGAAATAAGGGTTAGATTTCATGTCATATAAAATTAAATGAAATAATAACAGGGAGTGACATAACACATTACTGAAGTTGCTGCAAACTTTCAAATTATACTGCACGACTTGTAGCAACAGGCTAGGACACCCAAGGGTTATGTGATTGGGTTCAGTTTGGTAGAAAAAAAATTGTGTGTGTTGAAAGCTTGGTCCATTTTGTATTTTTTGTTGTTTACCATCTCATAGCCGTTGATGGCTGTTAACTTGGTGTAAAAGGGAAGTGCTTTAAGAGGAAGGTTATTATGCAGAGAAGGGTTACGTGAAGAAGTTGTTTTAGTGTGTGGTGATGTAATTGTTGATTTTTGGGCACCTTTGTCGTTGGTCCAATGGGGTGTACCCAGTGTGTAGGTCGCTCTCGTTGTTGTTCCAAAGGAGTGTACAATATTTTTTTTTTTGAGTGATATAAGTTGATGGTGCAGACTTCCTGTAATCAGCTGAACTTTACAAAGCCAACCAAGTGTATAGGTTGTACTTTATAAGTATAAAGAGTAGTAAGGGTATTCAGTGGAAATTTTGGTTACTTTTGAAATTAAGTGTGTATGTCCAACAACTGGTGTGCTGCTGTAAGTCGATGAATAAAATTGAAGTATATTTTCAATTGAATTTTGCCTAATAGTTAATGATGTACTATTTTGCTAAGTAGATATTTCGTGCTCAGGGGTGAAGTGAAATACAAATAAATATGTTAAAAATATCTTTGTATAATTGTTAAATGTGGTGGTGTTTTAGAGGTTCTGAAAACAGCAAATGTGTGTCTGGTAATATTGTAGTGCATGGAGGTAGCAGTGACTTGCCAGAGTTTGTACTCATGTACATATGTTGTATTCATTTATGTAGTGTAGTTTATGTAACTTAGGTTATCATTGTGTTCAGGCCATTTTGATTTCCTGAAGTTTGAATTTGCCGCCTCTTGCCCTTGGGTTGCGGTGGCGCTATCTTGGGCGCCATCTTGGAGAGACAGTCGCTACAATGGAGTAATCATGGTGAGTCGCGCGGTGCTTGTGCTCGTCGTTTTGCATTTCGTTTTGTATACAGTCCACTTTCGTGTTCGCCGAGCCCAGACATTTTGGTCCTCCGGGCCGGATCGCGCCAGTGTTCGTGGTTTGCGGCGGTTTATGCGTGGCGTGGTTTGTTTCGTTCGCATCGTGTATGACGGGCGAGGATTGTTCGTACGAATATGCCAGTCAGTGAGGTGTGAAAAGAACTCCTAAGAGAAAAAACACTTTGTGTTGTCACATGTTTAGTCGTACTTCGATATCCTAATTGTGTTTGTTAACATTAGTTTTTTTGTTGTGTTGGTTATGAAGCCATGTCGTCGAGCGCCGTGAATGCGAATCGAGTCGAAACGATATATCAATTGTTGTGAGAGTAATATCAACTATCAATCGCACAACGAACAGACAATTGTTTACATTTACATGTTTGTGTGCGCACCTCGTACGACTGGATGCAGCTACGTGATTGCTTACTGCTGAATTCTGTTTGTATACGTTTGTACGCTCACACAGGCTATGTCGGATAAGATTGAGGTTTTGGCTGGCGTGCGGAAAATAGGTTGAAACGTGCAGCGACCCTTGCTGACAAGGTCGACAATGACGCCTCACAGCTCAGATTGTTTATCTCCACGTGTCGAGATCTGCCTGAACTTAAGACAAGTTTTGAGAATGATCACTTATCATTTGAACTTCTGTGTAAACCAAAGGGAAAGGCAGACTTTAATCAAGCCAAACATACCAAAAGGCTTGACGAGTTTTATGATCAATACTACTTAGTAATGGCCATTTTAGATACTGTTTCCTCCGACTCCAAACCGGGACACGGTGCCAAGAGGTCTTCATCATCATCGCGAGTGACATTACCAACCATAAAACTACCACGTTTTACTGGAAATGTGACTGACTGGATTAACTTTTCCAATCTGTTTGAAGCACTGATCTTAAGTAACCAGGACTTGTCCAATGTAGAGCGGTTTACATACCTAAAAATGGCCTTGGAAGGTGAACCGTCAGCATTAGTGCAGGCCCTGCC
>PNEQ01061849.1:0-13244 GCA_003012365.1 Medauroidea extradentata | reverse complement strand
TCACATGCTGGTTTGTTTACTAAACATCACGCTCCCCCCCTTCCCTATCTCATGACACGTGTTCGCGGTTCAGGCTTTGGTCTCGGGCTTAAGGAGGTACGACGTCACTACAATTAAGATAAGGTGTCACAAGTGCCCTCATTAACTAGTTTAAGCCAAAACACTGAACCAGAGCCAATAATGCCCCACTTGTTAAATAAGTGTACATTTCCTTAGTAGGCCTGAAGCCTGAAAGTAATACTATAGGCTGTTCACTACGAACTGAGCACTTAGGAGAATTTTCAATTAATTAAAAATACTGTATATTTCATTGGGCCAATAGGTGGCAACTTTTGAATGTGTTGAAACATTTTCACTGGTTTTTAGTTACATGAAGTTTTGACACTAGAAATAGTAAAGATGGCTGCAAAACGGCTGTAAGAAAACTTCATGCAATACTTACTGAATCGTGAACTGCCTACATCACTGATACTGAGTTTCAAAGTCCAGAAACTGGAACACCTCCAGTGAGGGTGGTAAATTGTCAGAGAAAACCTGGTAAAGTCATGAAAATTGTTTTGGTGATTAGAAATTTAAATGTTTTATACAAACTATAGGTGTAGTGCTGGGTACCAATAAGTAAATGTTGCATATTCAGTATTTTTTTCAGACAAGATTCTTTGGATGGAGCTATTATTTACAGTGTCATGCTAGTGTTGTTCAGACACCAAGTCTCTCAACCAAAGAGTCTGGTCGGAGTTATTTCCAAAGAGTGTCTTCTCTCTTTCTATAGAACTCTTCACTCACTCGTGAGACCCTTGCCAGACACCTACTGCCCGACCACCATTTCCACTCATCCTCTTGTTCACCAAGCAGCATAGAAACTTTACAGTCGAGAGGGAATTATTTGGAAAGGAGGGAGACAAAATGGGATGGAGGTGGGGGAATAGTAGTTCGTTATATTCCATGGAAGCATTGAAACTATTTTAACAAATACTTGTTTTAACAGAAGTTTCAAATAGGTATGTACTTGAGCTAAAAAAAATATATATTTTTACCTAAATAAATTAAGAGGTGCTACATGTCAAGAATTGTAGACCATACAATATACGTACAGTAGTTTAGCTCACGAAGAATTTGTGCCTTTGAGGCTGACAAAGAACTTGATTCACACAAATGTAACAATTTGTTTGGTAATACATTTTTGTACATTTTGTTGATACCATTAAACCTTTATATTTGTGAATGCAGGTGATTTATAAATACATCTCAAGAATTCTTTTGCAATTTCTGTGAAAGTAATTAACTAACGTAATAGCAAAATTTGTGTCTTTAATTAAGTTTGATTATGGTTGAAACGACCCTCATGCATGTGCACATGATTTAAATTTTGACCCGTTTACTTTAATTTTTAAGTAGAAACTTTATTAGGCTGGATGAGGGGGGAAGAGAGAGAATAAATTATGATAAAATAGCCTGAAAAGAAATAAACTGTGCAGCAAGTTTCTTCCTTCTTTTACTGATAAAAGTACGGGAATAAATAAAGCTAAATTAATTTATTTACAACTACAGTAGACTCCCGATTATCCATGTGCGGATTATCTGAATAGAGGATTAACCTCACAAAATATTTCACTTTAAATATTTTAAAAAAATGAAAAAATTGGTTTTCAAAAAAAATTTTAGTTACTTGTAAATACACACACTAATTACTTGCATAATGTTCACCAATGTGTAATGCCCGTAAAAATATTTTGAAAGACTGTTAGTTCCGCGTATAAATTAACGAGATTGTCCGCATGTTGCGCATGAATGGATTAAAGCGATTTTTATCTTGGATAAATAAAATATCCGTAATTTTTTTTATTGGTATTACTGTTTTCAGATTATTAGCGCATACCCCCTTATCATTAATGTGAATAATCAATAGTGTATTGCATCAAATTGCTACGTATTACTGCAGGAATGAATTTGACCTTTTTTCTTTATACCCAAAATCTAAGAAAGGTTAATCGGCAATTTTGGATTATCCAATGCATCTGCACCTCCATAAGTGTGGATAATCAGGACTTGAATGTATCTATACACAAAAAAAAACCTATGTCAATAATGATTAATCACAATTAATTAGATGTCAAACAAAACAAATTACTACTATTTTCATACAGGTAATGCACGAACGTTGATGAACCTCTTGCAGTCCAGAAACACCAACGCCACACTACTTATCGCAATCCAACTCGTCAAACCCCCTCGAACACTTGTCGCAATCTGCCAGCCAAAAACTTTCCTGCCTCTGCCACAGCTCTCTTTCATATCCTTACTTTAAGGGCCCTAACTATAGACCTCTTACGAATGACAAACAACTGCTCACCAATGCTTTCTCTGTGGGGATAGCAATTGGTTGTCATTCAAAAGAGGTTTATAGATACAGCCCTTAGTCTCGAATTCTCTCAGCAAGTCTTTCATTTCAAACCTCCTGGAAGGGTGTCACATCAGGGTCAAGCACCACCCTGCAAAATAGAGTACGAACAGGAATGCTCTAGACCATGATATCTTCTTCTATTACCCGATATTGGGTGCAGGTGGCCGTTGCCGCACATGAGCGGTACAATGTAAGCCAAACCTCTTTGCTCTTGCCACAGATGTATCAACTTACACTGCTTTCCAATTATCACGGCACCACGGGGTTCCCTTAGCTTTGCTGCCATTGAATCCTCTTTTACCGCTCAGCCTGATAGTTGCGGCTCACAATATTACTAACCAAAAGTCCCCCCCCCCCCCCAAACTTACTATCTAGGCGTGCCAATGTTTAAAAGAACACATATACATAACACAGAACAGGACAAAGGCAAGTGTCTTACATCACTTGACTAAAGTTTTTTCCTTTTAAGAAAGGGCTGCACATGTTGCACCAGAGTAAATAGTAACATGGATATTTACGGAATTATTATCTAAAATTGTACACGAGAAAATAATGTGTCTGAGTGTATACTGCTGTAATGACTTTATTCATGTTAGGTATTTACTATGTGGTAAAATACATTTAACACCGAAAAGGTGCTGTTCAGGTTTCTTTCACGTGTAGCCAAATGTTGTTACCTACCAGAAAATGTCTTTAATTCAGCAGTCCACGTACGTGTTCCTGTGTCAGGTGCAAGCAAAAATTGTGGTACAGATTGTGCATGTTACTGGACTCTTCCCATACCCACACCAGAAGCCAGCCATGCAGCCAGACCAAAGCAAGCACAACGGTATATAAACATACTGACTGCTATGTCCGTCATGAGAACGTATGACTTAAGAGACCTGTGGCCTACATCTTTCACAGCCTCCAAAAACATTAATTACAGTCTAGTTTTACACTTACAATCAATAGACAAGTAATTTTTCTTGCCCCAATAACGAGTGGTTCAATTTAACTTTTTTACATAACAGATTTTTTTTTTTTTTTATTCTGGCTTTAAATGCATTTGTGATTAATTTTAAGTTCTCTTTTAATGCATAAGAAGAGATGACTGAACATGACTATCATGCACAAAAAAAAATTGGGAGCTTGGGTTGCACGTGGGTCAGAAGTGGGATAAAACCGGCCCAAAATTTCCACAATTTTTATTACAGCTAGAGATGCGTATGATGAATCTGAAAGAGATCAGAACCGGCCTGTTTTGATTGAATCAGTGTTTTCTTAAGAATCTGAAAATGTCCAATTTATTCACATTCCAATGTTATTAAGAAAATAGCATTTATATACTGTACAACTAAGTGAAACTTGCCATACTTACTGCACTGTACGACAGACTTCTAACAATGCCAACTAAATCACAGACATATAACCAAATGGCAAATAATTATGGAGACTAATTTTGTGATTGTTAAAGAAAACTGTGTAGGCCTATATCTCATATACAGAGGCAGTCCAAATCATAGGAAATTGATATTATAGACAAAAGAAAAGGTGAAATCAATGAATTTCTTTAAAAATCGATGTACAATTTCAGTCGCAATCATAATGGGATTTTGGTATCAAAAAGAAAAAATAACATTATGCTGCATCAAGCAATTATGTTTAGTAGTGTTCTTTTTAATTTTTGTAAAAAAAAAAATTATTTAATATTTTGATGCATTTAGGTTGACTAGTATGTTTCACTTCACCTACTGAGCGCATAATTTGTGCAATTTATATGTTTGGTATTACATTTTTTAATTACTGTGTCGGCAGGTGGTACAATAATCTTCCAGCTATCAGTACAGGTGGTATAAATAAAATAAAAAAAAATTGATTTCTAAAACCTACGAGGGTGGTTTAGTGATAACATTTCACATTACATTATGTTCATAATGAAAAAATAGTTCTGTCCACATATCAGTACCCCTACCGACAAATGGTACAAACACATTATTACGAACTATTTAAGGTAGTACAGTAGAAACTCGTTACATCGTTAACGTTTTCATCGTTTTCCCGTATATATCGTTTATTTTTGTTGGTCCCGAAAATTTTCCTATTAAAACAAGGTTTAAGAAGTCCACATCAATCGTTTTCGTAAGTATAGTTTTTCCCGCATCCATAGTTCAAAAATATCTTGTCCCGCAGACAAAAATTAGGCGTATCAATAGTTTTTATAATTAATTTCAACATACAGTGTAAATTTAAAACGTACAGATCTAGCGAACGGTAAAATACAATCGTGGCTGCCCACAAAGTAAACATGCAAGGCCGATATTTACATTTTCCCACGATTTGCACTGTTTTCTTCATGTCCCGTTTGTTTGTAAATTAATACACTGTTAAATTTTCCCGCACATCACACCATCAAAATTTAATTTTTCCCGCTGTTTACGGTTTTCGCCATCCGAAAACAATATAAACACAAGATCGAGATGTCACAGTCACAGATAACCAAGGAAGAAAGGACATCTAAACTTGTTTGGAAATAGAACACAGAAGAAACATCGCAGCTACGTAGGTGATCACGTGCAAAGCCATAGGAGAATGACCGTGATCGCATGTAATGCTTGTGCTCACAGCACAATAAATACAAGATGGCGGCAGGAAGAGAATTGCCGCCGCTAGCACTATCGATTGTCTCAGACTCTATTGATCGCTGTTTTTACGTTGGAAACATTTAATATCTTTACATGCTTTTGCTTATCTTTGTTGTTAGAGCAATTAACAACCACTTTATCCTAAAATTTGCGAAACCTTTTTGAATGTTTTATTATAATCATACGGGTTTTAAAAATTTCCATTTTAGTGCAGCATGTTTAGATGGTTACGTAACGGTATTGCAATTTCACGATTGCACTCGTAAATATGTAATATTTAAATTAAAAAGACTTTAAAATTAATAATAGTAATGTTCCTAATTTTTTTTTTTTTGGGTTTTTTTATTTTCCTACATAATTTACGTTAGCGTAATAAATAATAACATGTAGAGAGTTTTCTTTGTCTTGTCAGTCAGCTCAGCACATAAAGTAAAACTACAGATTTCGAGGTTAGATACAAAAAAAAAAGCAAGTCCACATGCATAGATGGTTCGTATGCATCATTTTTTTCTTCTGGTCCCTTGAAAAATTATCCATAGAGTTTCGACTGTACCAAACACCAACATTAATATTGTTGAGTTTGTGTGTTTCACTGATAGGTCAAACAAATACATTAAGGTGAAAATCAGCCGCCATCTAGGAGTATTAAAAAAAAATTTGAATAATTTTCCCTTCACTTCCAATATTTATATTCATATTTTGTCAAAATAAAGTGTTGAAAATGTTACTGTGTACAACTAATAACTAGAGACATGCATCTATTGGATTTCTGACAAAACAAATTTTTGCACGAATCTGAAGAGTTTTTTAATCAACAAAGCAAACTATTCATTTATGGGAAAATATCACAAATTTGTTAGTAAACATGGAAAATACCACTAAATGGATGCGTCAAAATGTAACAATTGATTAACACATATCGAGAAACTGATTAACGAATATTTAGAGAACAATTATTTCGACCTCTGAGAGGGACAATGGAAAATTCATTTGAAAGATGGAATTTTGTTTACAATTACGGCAGCGCAGCGATACTGAATCTCTTTAAATAAACGTAGTACACATAGATCTAACCACATGACATTTCCTGTCATTGTAACATTACAGTAACACATATATAAGACTTGGAAGTTATTTGTTGGTGAATCCATAAAAAACATAAATGGGCAACATGCATGTATTTTTGTAATTGATGTTTTCCAACCATTTTTGTACCAACATCATACCTGCAAAATCTTACGGCTGTAAAATTAGTCTTAAGAAATTTACAGCCTCATGAAATTAGCACGATTTGAACGCCAGACAAAACGCGCTTTGGCCGGCCGATCCCGTCGTGACATCACTACCCAGGCACGAGTCAGTCCACTCCGCATATCTAGTAGACTATGATTACATAGCGCGCTTTGTGCTAGAAAATGGATACAAATATGGGAAATTATAAAAAATCTATGAGTCCAAGAAACTGTAAATGATGACTGTTCAAAAGTGCTCAAATAAATACGTCTGAGAATCCAACAGACAGCCTAAGATGTTAACTTAATAGCCAAAGGACACAGATAGGAGGAAGAAATGGTTCAGAACAATCAGGCGGGATAACAGTGATATCTCAGAAAAATTCTGTGTTTACGTTTGTGAAGACCGTTTCGATATAAGTAAATAAATGTTCAAATACGTGTTATTTTTATTATAATGTGATGAGAGTATTATTACACCTGCATCATTATCGTATATTTTTCTGGTTGTGTTAAGGACTATGTGAAGTACTTTACTATACCAGCCCATACACTTCTTTTGTATGGTTTAATAAATTTGAAAGCAGTCTAGCTATTTTATGACAGAGGCCACCACACAGCCAGTATGCTGGTTGTGCAACAAAAAGCTGCCAGTGTGTTAGGGCTGAACCAAGGCTGCTTGCTGTTGTATGCAAAGTGTTTATTTAGCCGTCCTCCCACAGTGCGACGTCGTTGTCCATTCGGCAAGGCCTGGCTTACCCAGCAGTGTGAAAGTTTAGTGTCTTTTTTTTTTTAATATAAGCATTAAATGTGCCCTTCTGTCCAAATTAAAAAGTTTACAACAAGATTTGGTGAAATGTATCATTGTCACAGTGGACATTGTCACAGTGGACTGTAGCCCTGCGTGGTTGCAAGGAGCCCATTACAGACTATTGATTAAAATAACACAAAGGTTCATGCTAAAAAGATATTAATGGTGAACTGAAATTGATAATATCCTCTGTATTATATATTATACTTTTTTTGTGCCTTAATTGTACAGTTAATATTGAGATAACTTTAATGTTAAGAGTAGTAATTGGTTGTGTAATCATGAAAGCAACCTCTCAGGAACATCTCTAAATTTTATTTTATCTAGTTGTGTAACTTTAATATTTTTTTTCTGAAGTATAATTTGTTGTTTTGATAACTACTCATGACTACTAATTTTCATCACAGCCCTAGCATGTTGGGTATCAAATTAAAACTCTAGTAATTTCCAGGAATTTATCTAGAAAACTTTTTGCTGTATCTTTTCTCTGTAACATTGTAATTCTACTTTTAGTAATGCTGTGTCAATTTCTGCTAGTGTGGTAATTAGAGCCACGACAGAGCGGCGCCAGGCCAAGGAGATGGCAGAGCCTCAGGAATGTGGGTTGGGCACCGCACCCTAGCGACGGGGATGCATCCCCCCCTCCCCACATCCTGTCTGCCAATGGCAAAATTTCAAATTTATTTTATTTTGAATTGCTTTATGTTTTTTTAAAGTAAAATATTGTAATTAAAATTAAGTTCATGTAACCAGGAATCATTATGTTAAAACCAAATTAACTTACATTTATAACTTAATATGTTAATAAACTGTGCGTCACCGGATGTCAGCGCTCTCGTGCGCGGCAATCTCGTTGAGATCCCCTCGTCGAGATTGCCGCTCGCCCCTTTCTTTTAGCGGCTTTTGGCATGGTATGATGTTGCCGGAGGAGCGTCGTGAAGACACGTAGAGGGGGTGGGTTTTTAACATTACTGCATCAAGAGGGTGCTGGCATCGGGCGACGCGATCTTGTAATCGTATTTGTCGAGTGCAGATAATAAACAGACTTCACTGAGAACGCTGGCCACATTATTAATAGTTGAACCTACCACACGTGTCGAACCCTACCCCCTGAGATAAGAGTGTCTGCCTCCGCACGCTGCCACGGTTTCATTTTGTAAAGAGAAAAACTTTTAATCTTAAAAAAAAAAAAAAAAAAAAAAAAAATGATGTCACGACTACGGTACCACCACATTAAGGTTAGTCTCATAGTTGTGATTGTTAGTAAAAATCACTACAATGAAGTAAACATATTTTCATATAAGCACAAGCACTGTTGGCCCTCTTACAAGTTATATTTCGCCTGAGGTTTCTTTCAGATTTTTCACGAAATGCTTTATATGGAACCTAATACCCATATGCAGCTGTTACAAATACATTACATGTAATAAATATGTTACTAAAATGGTCATTTTATTTTGAACATATTTGGTAGCATTTATAAAACTGTGCCAATCAATATTTTAGTATACCACACCAAAACAATTGAGTGCCTACTTAATGCTAAAGCAGTTGTGAAAATAATTTGTAAACACAGACCTAAATAGTAGCAGATATTGTTAAATTGTTCGTGGCCTAAGACATATTTTACTGTGTAACTTAGTTCTTTAAATGACAAAGAAAAACGTATGATGTTAGCTTAGGTTCTTCACTACTGCGGTGCAACAACATAAATGCTACAGCACTTTTACAGCCTCCTGTAAAAATTTTAATTTATCATTGTTGTAGTATAGTTCGTGCAACTCCCATGTAAGGAGCACTACAGAATATTAAACCACAAACTGTGGGCTGAGTAATAATGCCCCCATACTTTAAAAAGTATTGCTAACATAAATGTATTCAATAACCTGAAGATGCTGCACAGTCTATTAACATTCAACACTGTCTACATGTCTATATTCATCATTAATGAGGGCATTTACTGTAAATGCCCTATAGTACTATAATTTACAAACTTACTGTCAACTACAATTAACTTTCATTAGAAAAAACAAGAAACAATATTTATATAGTGTCTTGTGTTCATGCTTTACTATAGTTCAGTAATATTTTTTACACTTTAATCCTACTAGCTAAGCAAAATTACAGAGCGACCTTTTAAAATAAATACAGTATGCGGCATTAGGATACTTGAGAGTGCTCAACGTAGACAACAGTATGGTGAAACACAAATGTAACATATTTATTAATTGACACTCAAAGTGTGGCATTACTAAAATAACGTTTCCAAGCATGTCACAACAGTACACAGAGTAAAATATTTATTAAATACAGAGCAAAACTGAGCAAAAACTATTAGTCAAAAAGGAGTACAGCTATCTGAATTAGATAGTAGTTCACTTTGGCCATAGAACCAGATGTAGTGACACTACAAGTAACAAAATGTTACTCGCAGCTTATATAGTGCAGAAGCAATAACTGTATTTAATTCTCATAAACACATTAGCCATGAACAATGAGAAGACAAGGTTCAAGAATGTAGACGAAGTGGTCGAAGGCTTTGTAGCTCAGCACACAGTCGAGATGGAGACTACGTCTCCAGCAGGTTCTGAGATAGTCGACGGCAATAAAGATGAGCTGTCCAGCATGAAAGCAATTATGCATATGCTACAAAAAAATGAACACCTCACAAGACAATATGCAGGCTAGATTGCAGTTTGGTCAAGATGCTATGCATACATGATTACAGGTTTCTCATGATGAATTATAACACAGTTTTCAAACTAGTCAAATTAAATGACAGCCTGAAATTACATCAGTAAATAAAAGGATCAGTATCGAATTGTCTGAAAAGCTCAGTAGATTAAGCCAAGATATAAATGAAAGGTTAGAAATTGTCCAAACCGAAAACTCAAAACTGCATAGAGTACAGTGTCGCCACTAGTTAATCGTTGAGGATATGGTAAATTCCAGAACTCTGGATAGCTCAGTGGTTATTAGGTGGAAACGTAAACTTCCACTATACAAAACGTTCTCGTTACCAGTCGTAGTTTTCCAACTGAATACCATGGGTGCTCTCGCCCCAATCTCATGCCAGAATACTCACACCCAGCTACCCACTGGGGCTCACGCCTGATGAAAACTCTTGTGAGTGGGGCTCACGCCCAACGACTACTGGTAACCACGGCAAAAGACATGGTAGCTAAAAGTATGCCTCAACAGAGTGATACAAAAAGATCCCAGCTAACAAAAACCAACAAACATTGTAATGTCTTGATTGTAAATAGATTATACTAAGTACTGTAAGTTATCCTGAGTATATACGGTAAGTGGTTCCATGTCTCAAGAGCATAAAAGAGGTTACCTGTTTGGGAGCATAAAAGGGTATTCTTTTCCACGAAACTGTGACAACCCCGAATTTTAGACAATCCCCTATTTATATAATCCATTTACTGTCAAATTACCTCGTATTCATTCGAGTAAGTACGGTATTCTTATTTCTTTTAACTAGTAAGTGGTTTAATTTAATTAAGTTACATTGATTGATTGACTGTAAACTATCTGTTGGTCTAGTATATGTATGAAAATATCTAAAGAAGTCAGGTAAAATATGTATAGAACACAAGTACACATATCCTAATTTTGTCAATTTGTTGTTAATAGTTAATTAATGTCATTGCACTTTTTTACAAGATTGTAATGTAATGACCTTTTAATCATTATACTGTGTTTGTATTTGAAACAATTTTATAATCTGTTAGTCATTGTAAATTTATTACCTGGCACCATTTAAGGGCCACAATAAAATTATGTAATAAAATTATGTCACCCTTCCTTGGAAAAGAGAGTCCTTTTAATCTCTGGTGACAGAAGCAAGTGAAATCTGTTTACTATAATTCTTATATGGATTTAAGTAATGCTACCAGCCACCCTTCTCAGTTTTTGACTATAAATCCTTCATTGAGCTACGACTATAGATTGAAAGACATGTACAAAGTACATTGTGGTTACAGTATTAATTGTTTTAATAGGAATAGCCTGTTCACATGTCACTAGGAGGATGCTTCCTTTAATACAATTAGGTATGTATTTTGATTTGGCGGGAAGAGGCCACTAGGCTTACTAATTACATAATAACAATACAATATGGTGCACAAGTACTTACAGAGTACAGTAGAGCCCCGATTTAACGAACTCGGGAATAACGAAAACAGTGATTTAACGAAAAGATTTTAAGGAACTATGAAAAAACTTATGAAATAACCAAGTAACTTTGATAGAATAAAATATAAAGTCTAGTGTAAGTCAATTAAAAATATGTTTACCGGCCGCAGTATATTCATTTTTCTCTGTAGATAGCGTTAAACCACTCGTAGAAAAAAAATTGTTAAAATTCATTGAAAACTTCGGCTGCGGGAGTGATTTTGAGCTGAGTGCGTACGGCCGAGCAAAGACGGCTGAGCAAGTGACGCTGTGTGGCATAACAAACGCGCGTCTAGATCCTCATTCGGGCTGCTGGCGAGTGAACGAGCATCTAGATACCCAGTCCACACAGCGCGGCAGCGGACAGCACGGGTACTAATTCACAGATAGTGCTTCGCGTCTCTGCCAGAATGCGCTACTGTACAGCGTGTTTTACCGACTAATTCTTTTACCAATAGAATGAAGTAGTGTCCAACGTGATTATTTTCTGTCACGTCCAGTGATAAAACCGACATATCTATAAAAAGAAATACGTTATATTATTTATGGAGACTTTTTACAACGAATTTACTAACGTAAATAATGTGTTTCGCTGACGCTAACAACGCTTGAGTGCAAAATATTTTTAGCGGGCAGCAACCAATTTATTTCACTAGTGCGGCAGGGCGACGTGTAAGTTACAATGGCCGCCGCTGCGTGTATTTATTATTTTATCGTTATCTCGCAAACTTTTAAGTTTTCATGACTTTTTTAAAATGGAAATTTACTAAAATTTCTTGGAGGCACGAGAGAGAGAGACAGAAAGAAAAACGACTCGGCGGTGTTTATCACCACTTCTGACGTGTTGAAACGCGCGAGTGGGCGGCCTAACTCACCGCGCGTACGCTCGGCTCGACAAGTGTTCCACTGGCAGTATTTAACATTTTTTCGCTGATTTTTTTTTCTTTTATGGCTGCGGCTTACCTATTGATTGTAACTGCGGTATGTTATTCTTGTGGGCTATCATACTTTCTAAAAATTACCTCCAATTCTGACGAAACATGCCAGAGGATTTAATTTTTTTTATGGGGAGGGGGGTAAAAAAATATAAAGTTATATTTAATGAAACATTGATTTAGAGTAAACATATTCAGGTCCTGTGGCATTTCGTTAAATCGGGGTTCTACTGTAGTACTCGTTGATAGAACACACGCAAGAGAGGACGAACACATTTTCCGCAGAAGCGCTGAGGCTTGCGACATTTCGCCGGTCTGGCCGGCTTCTTCAGGCGGTGAGTGGAGGCACACTCTTTTACTGTAGCAAAATGATCAAGTTTTCTAGATGGAGCGAACGTCAAGCCTTTCTAAAGAATATTGAGTTTAGCAGGAGTGGGTTTTGGATTGGACAGGTACCTCAATTTATTTTTTTTTACAATCATTTTTCTTAGCATATTTGAAGGAAAGTAAACCCTCGGTGGTAGGGCTGGGCGATTCCCAGGATTTCATTTCGATTCGATTCCAATTCGAATAATCAAAAAAATTGAAATTTTCTATTCGATTCCGATTCTTAAACCATAAATTTCAATTTATTAACAAAATAAATGAATACAAATTTTAGGTGCGAAATTTGCTTTGAATTTCCAAATTCCTGGTTTGTAGATTCCATACTCATGTAAAATTCAAAAAAACAATTATTTAACTTACCCTAATAACTCATAAAATTAAAAATAAAGTTTCTATAATCTCTGTGCCAGCATAAAAGACACATTTTCAAATAACATTCACTTATTTATATACATTAAAAATTATTTCTGTACATTTAACTGGCATTGACACTATCCGTACTCTGTTGTTGCCAGCTTACACAATTGCCAGTTGCCACATATAAAAAAAAACAATATTTTACTAGCACAAAGTGTTGTTATAATCAGCAATACTAGTAGGCCTATTTCAGGTTTTCATGTAAAAACATTAATTGTTCAACAACTTCTGGCAAAAGACACTGTCTTCTAG
>PNEQ01061826.1:0-15952 GCA_003012365.1 Medauroidea extradentata | reverse complement strand
ATGACATTCTTTTTCGAAAGGCTGGACTAGGAGAGGAGGGGTGGCGAGTGTGTGTGCCTAGGGCATGGATTCGGGATTTGGTTATGCACGTGCACCGATCCACCGGGCACTTCGGAGAAAAGAAGACTTTGTGGCTATTACAATCTAGCTACTATTGGAGTGGTATGTCTCTGTGTGTGCGTAAGTTTGTCAGCTGCTGCGAGTTGTGCCAGCGTGCCAAATTCCCAAATCGTAATTGGGAGGGCCCATGGCAGGCCATCATCCCTGAGGGACCTTTAGATCTGGTCGCCGTAGATTTATATGGACCGTTGCCTAGGTCAAGGGGCGGTGTTTGCCATCTGTTGGTTGCGCTTGGCGTGTTTACTAAGCTGGTCAGATGCTACACCCTGAAGAAGGCTACGGCGGCAGCCTGTGTGAACAGGATGTTGAACGACCATTTTCCGCAGATCGGTAAGCCCAGGCGTGTCCTAAGCGACCATGGTACGCAATTCACGGCGGACGTATGGCGCTGGGAGATGCTATGGGCAGGGGTAGACGTGGTCTACTCGTCAGTAAGACACCCACAAGGCAATTCGGTGGAACGCTGCATGTGCGAGATTGGTCGTTTGCTGTGTACGTACTGCCACAAGAAGCACAGCAGCTGGGCGGAGGCCATTCCACTGGTCAACGAGTTCCTCAACATGCATGTGCATAACAGCACGGGATTCGCCCTCATAGAGTTGACAGAAGGAAGGGTCCTGAGAGAACCGTTGGCCGCCAGTTTAGAGTTCCCGCTTGGAACGACCCCAACGAAGGAGGAGAGGCTGGAGAGAGTAAGGGATAAGTTGAAGCCAGAGGCGGAGAGAAGGAGTAGGCGACAGGCTCTGACGTGGGCGAACTTTAGAGTCGGCGATAAGTTTTTGCTGCGGGTTGCGGAATGCAGCCAGTTTGTCAGTAAGGAGACGAAAAAGCGGTTTCTGTTGTATGATGGACCCTTTATAATTTCTAGGTCAGTCGGACCTAACGTCTGGGAGTTGGCCCAGATCACGGATGAGGGGGTGATAAAGGGTGTCTATAATTCTTATTTATTAAGACCATTTAAGTGTTGGGATGCAGAGGTGAGTGTGGCCCGAGAAGGGGACACATAGGTAGCTGTATGGTAGTGCAGTAGAGAGAGAGGGAGAGTGGATGTGAGGGTATGTAAATTTTGTATGGCTACACAGTGCAGAGTCGAGGCCCGAGGTGTTCGATGTTTGGCGGTCAACAACAAACAAATAGCATTTTTTTTTGTGAAGGGTGGTAAACCTTGCTAACAATTGTGGTTCGTATTTATCAGTATGGGTAATGTGCAGCTTTGATATCAATTGGTAATTTGAATGGATGTACTTTGTAATTTTCCAGCACATAAATGTTTGCGATTTGTGGCAGGCTGATTGTGAGAACCTATAGGATTCTAGTGTCTGTATGTTGATGACATTGAGATAGGCCATAGATGGCGGTTTGAAATGTTTTTTTTTTTGTATATATGTGCATATGTTCCTGATTGGTGGAAAATGTGATTTCATTTTTTTTTTTTTTTTGCTTGAGTGAGCCATGCCTCGGACTACGAGGAGCATCGAAGGACGAACCTAAGAACCAGTCCATACAGAATTGGATGCAGGCTTTTAAGTTCAATGCTGACATCATTGGCGGGAATATAACCTTTTCCAAAGAAAAAAATAAGTAAGGTTTGCCGAGTTTTGTTTTGTCAAACCTTCCTGGGGGGTTGTAAGGTATTTGGTCAATTTTCACCCATCCCACCCTTCCTAATAAAATAAAACCTGTTGACAGTAATTTTGTGACGTAGTTTGGAGTAGGTTTGTTTATTTATTTTATTTAAAAGGGCCGGCGTCAGCATTGACATTAGGATCCCAGGGTGCTTCACGAGTATTCTGTTTATGGTTGCAACACAGTTTTGAAGGTAGTTTGTCTTGGTCGCTCAGTTGAGTTTCAAGAACCCGGCCTACCATGTTTGAAAGTATGATATGTTTCTGCCAGCAATAATAAGTGATGTTTTTTTTATACTTCTAAGGCATACAGAGGACCAAAATAGAACACTTGACAGGGCTTGAACAAGGACATAGATTTTGTTAAATTGTAGTTTAGAAGTTGTATAATTATTAGCTATTTGTTTCGATGGGCCACAGCGTTTTTTTATTATTTATTTTCACAAGAATTTTAAGAATGACAACATTTGCAATGTGCTCATTGAGTCCATTAATTTCCTATATGAAATAATTGAATGTATTTAATTTCAGAATTACAGGGCATGCTGCATAGTCGTTACTGATAATATTTATATGTCCGTATGCGTTTTTTTTTTGCTAATTTTATATTTTGTGATTCAAAATTAATATTATATTCACTAAATGTATACGCCCGTAGGAGCGCTGGGCGGCAAATTTCGGAATATGTCACGTGTGTCCGCCATTTCGTGACGTATTTCCACTACTGGGAGGATGTAGTCCTTGCAGAGGCGAGAGATTCTTCTTCTTAGTGTTGGAGATGGCCTAGAGAATGGACGTGTTTTGACGGTCGCGCGATGTAAGATGTATCGCCCAGCATCTGGCCAGTGTGCGTGATTTTCAGAGGCTAAAACTCACGCATAGTTGAGACAATGAATAATAATCTGCAGAGAACAGTATTTCGGTTGGATTGGCGCGTTGGTTAAATAAGTTACCGGGAATTTAATTTTTATAGGCCGAGCCCATCGAACTTTATTTCTGTCAACACGTGGAGTGTTGTTACTTGTATGATTGGCGAATAAAATGCAATTTTCACCCTCAAATTGAGCTCGAGTTATTCGCTTAGCATTACTGATTGTGCAGTTATTTCTTTCTCTCACCGAACAGCCCACGAACCGAGAAGAGAGTTGCTCTGCCGCCGAGTGTGTGGAAGGGTGCGGGCCGAGGCTAATACACGGAGAAGCAGTAGCGCGGGACAAAGACCCGCTACACTATTCTAAATATTTTAAATATTACTCTGTCAACAACGAGTGGCAAACATGGTACCGCAGAAAATGGTAAAAATTTTTAAAACAGCTTCATAAAATATTTTTTATTTTTAAATAGGTATTTTTTACACTAAAAACATATTATGTAAAAGTGTTTGGAAATAGAATTGCAAAATAGAAGTAAAAATGACCAAAACAATTTTGATTTTAAAAAAACTACACAAATGACAGAATATACTCTTGGTAAGAAATGATGATAACTTCTAATAACTTTAAAATAACTGTGGTACAAAAAATATAAAAAACTAATTTTCACACATTTTACAACCCTACCAAAGATGATATGAAAATTAAAAAAAAAAAAAAAATATATATATATATATATATATATATATATATATATATATATATATATATATATATATATATATATATATATAAAATAATACATAATACAGTAGGGGCAAATAAAAAGTTTACAGAGTCAACAATGCACAACAAACTGAAATGCTACTTTATCATTCTCCAAACTGTATAAAGTATCTGTGGTGAAACTTATTTCTCTTTGTCACTCATATCTATGAACTGTTATATAGAACAATGTAAATATTGAGTCTATCACAAAGATGTTAGTAGGATCCAGATGGAGCATGTCGCCAGGAGTGTAACTAAACAAACGCTTGACGTAGCTGGTATCAATATGGCCGACTCATTAAATAGTTGAGGAAATATTAGCTATGAAGTGTGTAAACAGGGCTAAAATATAGAGTTTTCAACCTAAATCATCAATTAAAGAGCATAATACATTCATTTACCATAAAAAATACCAGTCTGATGTGTACTTTCGAGGTTAAAGCAGTATGGCGACTGGCTAATTTGGTGGCTACCTCTCCCCCATCTTGGCTTCACTGCCCTCACCACATTCCGACCTTATATAAGGATAGTAACATCGCAGAATAAGGAAGGTATAACAGAAGTGACATTCCTCGAGATTTCACGAACTCGTCATTTCTTTGTTTACAGTCGGACGCCATGTTTGCAATGCGTTGTTTCTACAGCTGTCGATAACTTGTTAAACGTTTATTGTGGACTAATTGATGCTTTCAGTGAATTTATAACTTGGGAATATTAGACGATTTAGTTCTTGACTGTTTAATTTCTGTTTATCGTTCGTATGAATATATAATTCCATGGTTTATTTGAAAATGGAGAAGAAGAAACCTCGTGGCGCGACCTACCTGCTATGAATTGTTCAAATAATCTGAGACGAGAGGATAAGAGAAGAATATTTTTTTAAATTCCATTGGAACCAGTAAGGTATGTTGAATATATATAATAAGAACTGTAATCATTATGTAACAGAAACTTGTGGCTTGCCTCGGATATGGGACTCATAAACATTTTTACTGGCGATTGCCAGGTGTGCTTTATAAATCAATTTATTTAAATTTTTAGTATGAAATGTATTTTCAGACATTTAAGAAATATACAGCAACGCAGAATCCTACAAGAAAATGACACAACACTAAACATTTGTTTGTTTCTCTTGTGTCCACACAACATTTTTACTGTTTTCAACAGAGTAATTCACAAACTTTCCTATTATTATTCCAGCAAGTTGACAATGATAAGCGGAGTCGTGGTTGGAGTTGGCGGCAGCTGCACAAGTATTTACAAATATAGCCTCTGGGCATAGGGCCTAAATTAAACGTACATCTATTTCTGTGATCATCTGATATGTACCATATTTATTTATAAATGGTTACCAATTAACTAAATAGCAACTTGCTACGATAAATAGGTAGATTATCAATCAAATAATTAACAAAGCCTTCTTAATTTTACATCTCAGGCCTAATCAAGTCGAAATAATTTAGTAACTAGTTTACATTCAACACTATCTGGCCATTTTTAAGTCCTCAATTCTACTGTGCCTTTATAAATTTTATTAAACACACTAGCCCCACAGTTATAACTTTTGTAATGTAACCTCAAAAATATATTTTCTATTTATTAATTAATTTGCTAATAGGCTCCCTGAGCAGTGCTCTTCAAGAGAAGCAAATCTTACAATATAGGTATACTATACTGGTACATAGGGTGGCACAATGACTGATTGTGTTACTTTTGCCAAGTATTAAAAAAGTCATTAAAACTCCATATTGCACTATACATAACATAGACAAAAAAAACCTTGAAAGGAACGAACATAACTAACAAAAAGAAAAGCTAACATTTGAGTGTTGTATTGTACGAGAATCATGTCAGTACTTGCATTGGTGAAATTTTACTGAGTGGATGGTGACATATATTGCATAAAATTTTTTTGTGATAAAATTATTTTAATGTTAAAAAATTTTTTTTATAACCCCACCTTTATATTTAAATCTTAATTTCTTTCATTAAAGTGAATGCTCAATATATCTATCTGAGGGCCATTGCCTGTGAATGTTTATGAATATCTGAGGGCCAGTATGTATGGATATTCATGAATGAAAGTGTAATGGTAAATTTACAGATATTTGGATATTTTTTTTTTTATGTTTAACATTTTCTTTTCACATGTCAAGAACTCTAATATTTTATTATCTTAATTTGTAATATTCTCATAATTTCATTAATTAACGCCACAGGTTTTTCTATTACTAAATTTTTTGTTACAGTAGAAACTCTATGGATAGTTTTTCAAGGGACCAGAAGAAAAATTTGATGCATGAGGACCAACTATGCATGTGGACTTTCATACATTTTTTTACCTAACCTCTGAAGTTGTATTTTATGTGTTGAGCTAAGACGAAACATTAGAAAACTCTTTACAAATTATTAATTACTACGCTAATGTAAATGACAGAAGACAAAAAAAAAGAGAAGAGGAAATTAGTAACATTACTATAAATATTTTTTAAAAACTATTTTTAATTTAAGTACTATATATTTACGAGTGCATCCATGAAATTACCATTATTTAACCATCTAAACATGCTGCACTAAAATGTAAATTATTTAAAAACCCGTCTGTTTATAGTAAAACATTTGCAAACACATTTCACAAATTTTTGGTTAAAGTCAAATAATTGCGCTAAAAAAAGACAAACAAACGCACGTCGAGATCAATGTTACCAATGTGAATACAGCGATCAATAGCATTCGAGACAATCAATAGCATTTTTAACGGCGGCAATTCTCATGCCGCCATCTTGAATTTATTGTGCTCTGAGCGCAAGCAATTCAAGTGATCACGGTCATTCTCCTACGGCATTGCACGTGATTACCAACTTAGCTGTGACGTTTCTTCTCTGTTTTATCTCAAAACAAAATTAGATACCCTTTCTTCCTCTGTTATCTGTGACTCTGACATCTCGCGTTTATATTGTCTTTGGATGGTGAAAAACCTAAACAGCGGAAAAAATTACATTTTGATGATGTGATATGCAGGAAAATTTAAGATTGCACCAAATGGCAAACAAAAAGGGGACACGAAGAAAAAAACCGCAAATCACGGGAAAACGTAAATAACGTTAATGTAAATATCGGCATGTTTACTTTGTGGGCAATCATGATTAGGACTGTTTATTTTAAATGTTATATTGTATTTTGAAATTATTTTTAAAAACGAACGATACGCGTAAATTTTAGGCTGTGGGACAAGATATTTAGAGGTATGGATGCGGGAAAAATTATATTTACAAAAACAATTGATGTGGACTTCTTAAACATTGTTTTAATAGGAAAAATTTCGGGACCAACAAAAGTAAACTATAGATACGGGAAAACTATGGAAACAAGAATGATGCAACGAGTTTCTACTGTATTAAATTTAATTTATTTAGTTATTTTAATTTTTATTTTTGGTGATTGTGGTCAGCAAAACTCTCTCCAAATTTTCATTGTATTTAATATAATCAATTTTATAGTTTAGTATGTCTAAAGAATTGCTCTTTGTGTTCTGGAGAGGTGTGAAACCTCATGGTTTTACGCCTCGGAAGCTTCACTTCCGAGTTTCGTTTTTTGCTTCTTCCCTGCGACTAAAAAGAAATATGACATCTTTCGGCAGAACTCGGCCCAGACGGGAGTTCTTCTGCCGACATCGTAATTATAGAAATGCTTCAGGGAGCATTTAGATAGGTAGGCAAATTTGATAAGATTGAAAAGGTCGATTTTAGAAGTGGCCGTGAAAAAAAATAACTTCTAGTTAAATAATTTTTTTAGTGAGCATCAAGCCATCGTCAGCGTAGGACGGCATCATTTAAGTGAGGATAGCCACTGCAGCGTCCTATACCCAATTTTCCATTCACCTATGTTGTACCTTCAAGAACTTATAAATTTCCTAACTTAATTGGTTTTGTGCCTAAAAGTGAAAGAACTTTCGATAACTCTGCAACGAAACATGTAATTTGAAATTATTTTAAAGTTCAGGTAAAGATTCCTATTTGAAGTAGAAATTAACATACCCAGATGTCCTGTTTGTGAACTCTTGCAAAACCCTGAGATTCTCAATAAATTTTGTTTAATTAAATCTAGCCGAGAGCAAAATCAAATCCTGAACATTAATTTTATACTTAATTTTCTTTCTCATCTAATTACGTTTTGTCTTACTGTTAATGTAATGACCAGTTCTGGAGAGAGAAAGAGAGAATTTTATTTTTTTAGTAATTCATAATTTCTATTTTCACAGCCTCTGCTTCGTATTATTATTTCAATAAATGTTAATTCTTCCGTTTCATCAATATATATGTGTATGTATGTATATGTGTGTGAGTGTGTGTGTGTGTGTGTGTGTGTGTGTTTGCTTCTGTTTTGCCTAATGAATTTTATATTTCAGCAGCTGCAATCATCGTAATTTTTGGTAAGTGTTCTGTAAATTGCAGAAGAGTAAAGCAGTTCACATGCACTTCATTATTTTGTTCTTTGAATGGAAAGAAAAATATAGCAAGTGCTTCGGAGTGTCTTCTCATATATGACAGTCAATGTTTCAACAATATTGCATTCTGGTGTACATTGAATTATTTTGACACGAGTAGGTCAATTTACTTTTTAGTTACATATGCAGAGAAAGTAAGTAGGTAAAATATTATTTGCAGCAGGGGTCTCTGCCAACATTACGATTTTGTGTACTTTTAGTTTGATAGTAAAATTGAAGTGATAAAAGGGATAAACTTTCTTTCTTGGTCCACCAAATTAACGCATTTAGCACTAAATTTTACTCTAAAATTGAATATTTTCCCCCTTCATTAAAATAGAATAAAATAATTTTTTTGTAGAATTGACAATGTTTTTTTTCAATGCGCACTGCCTGCCGTAGAGACAGTGAAGGGAAGGAAATGGATATCTTATTATGTCAGGCCTAGATGGAGCATAATCACGTTTCACAATACAACTTCAGGACAGAATACATTTTCTGCATGGATAAAAGTACAGCACTGATATGAGAATAAAAGTGGAAAACATGAATACGTTTGTGTTTTTTCACCATGAATATACCTATTGTTCATATCTTTCAGTGTATTCAAAAAAAAGATATATAACAGATACAATGTGGGTCTCATCAAGATAAAAAGTAATTTCACAGGTATTGAGCCACAAGTAACATAATTTAACATGTAAATAACTATTATAGCACTGGGGTAAGCCGTGCTCTAAACAAATAGGCTTACTTGTACAACCCTGGAAATTGCTGGTTTTTGTAAATTTATGTATGCCTCCCCTTTCGGTCTACCTATTACTATCTCACTCACCCTCTTCCTAAACTCCTTTACCCCTCTTAAGACTACCACTTTCTGTTTTAGTACATCCCGCTCTTACTGTCCTGTTTATCAGAGTTTATACCTCTCTATGTTCTTTTTACAACCCTCTGAATCTTCCATTCAAGATCTCCTCGTCCCTTGTAAAGTCCTCTTTGCATTAAGTTACCCAGTTGTGCTCACCCTCCTACATCTTTCACCACCTTGAATATTTTTATCAGTCCTTCAACTTTCCTCTTCTCCTGCAGTGTTCTTCACTGTGTCTATTACTAATGGTCTTCTCCCTTCCCTTGTCCTCCACCTATTGAGCTGCCCTTCTCTGCACCCACTCTACCTCTACCACCTCCACCCCAAGTACAGGTCCTAGATGCTGCCGTATACTACAACATGTTGCATGCCCTTTCCTTCACCATCCTATTTATGCGGCAGCTGGAGACGGTGCTGAGACGGGCAGTAAGGTGGCCAACGGTTAAATCGAGAAGGCTGGTGGCTGGCCAGTTGCAAATTAAATTATTAGTATAATGAATGCCAATGTATGCTGTTTGAAACTGGTTTATATACTGTGGTTTTTCATAAATACGGCTATTAATAAATCACAAACTGGCTGGCCAACTTGTTAATTTATGGTGTTACTTGCAAACAGACAAATTTACATCCAACATAACCCCTAAATCAGGCCAACTTGTTAATTTATGGTGTTACTTGCAAATTGTGAGAAATTTACTTCCAACATAACCCCTAAATCTGGCCAACTTGTTAATTTATGGTGTTACTTGCAAATTGTGAGAAATTTACATCCAACATAACCCCTAAATCAGGCCAACTTGTTAATTTATGGTGTTACTTGCAAATTGTGAGAAATTTACTTCCAACATAACCCCTAAATCTGGCCAACTTGTTAATTTATGGTGATACTTGCAAATTGTGAGAAATTTACATCCAACATAACCCCTAAATCTGGCCAACTTGTTAATTTATGGTGTTACTTGCAAATTGTGAAACATTTACATCCAATATAACCCCTAAATCTGGCCAACTTGTTAATTTATGGTGTTACTTGCAAATTGTGAGACATTTACTTCCAACATAACCCCTAAATCAGGCCAACTTGTTAATTTATGGTGTTACTTGCAAATTGTGAAACATTTACTTCCAACATAACCCCTAAATCAGGCCAACTTGTTAATTTATGGTGTTACTTGCAAATTGTTAGACATTTACTTCCAACATAACCCCTAAATCTGGCCAACTTGTTAATTTATGGTGTTACTTGCAAATTGTGAAACATTTACTTCCAACATAACCCCTAAATCTGGCCAACTTGTTAATTTATGGTGTTACTTGCAAATTGTGAGAAATTTACATCCAACATAACCCCTAAATTTGGCCAACTTGTTAATTTATGGTGTTACTTGCAAATTGTGAGACATTTACTTCCAACATAACCCTTAAATCTGGCCTACTTGTTAATTTATGGTGTTACTTGCAAATTGTGAGAAATTTACATCCAACATAACCCCTAAATCTGGCCAACTTGTTAATTTATGGTGTTACTTGCAAACAGACAAATTTACATCCAACATAACCCCTAAATCAGGCCAACTTGTTAATTTATGGTGTTACTTGCAAATTGTGAGACATTTACTTCCAACATAACCCCTAAATCTGGCCAACTTGTTAATTTATGGTGTTACTTGCAAATTGTGAGAAATTTACATCCAACATAACCCCTAAATCTGGCCAACTTGTTAATTTATGGTGTTACTTGCAAATTGTGAGAAATTTACATCCAACATAACCCCTAAATCTGGCCAACTTGTTAATTTATGGTGTTACTTGCAAACAGACAAATTTACATCCAACATAACCCCTAAATCAGGCCAACTTGTTAATTTATGATGTTACTTGCAAATTGTGAAACATTTACTTCCAACATAACCCCTAAATTAATCACATTTTTGTCAGAAAGACTGAACCAATTTAACATGTTAGGGTTTAAAACGTGCTAGACTTATGGCTGTAATGGATTTGTTTTCATAAGAAGTAAATATAACCTTACATTGTAGTGTGAAAAAACCTACGAGTCATGACTAAGTTTAGTTTATGTCATGTTATTGTTAGGTCTATGTACCATTAACTTATATGTTTGATAAATCAACACTAACTATTTAAAACCCATTATTTATTACAATTACAACCAACTTAACGTAGGGCTTCGTATTTGCAAGTTCAGTAGGCTCGCAGCACATTCATTTGAATAAGAATGACTTTGAAATAGGAGACAATTATTTTGGTGTACGTCCACGACAATATTCGAAATAATCACTGAAAAAGTAAATACAATGATTATTATTACTATTATTAACAAGTACTGAACACCTTATCACGAGCGCTCATATGCATGAGATCCACATATTATTACACAGCCTTACAATTTTTATACGTGATTTGTGCCAAATTCTTTCACACAAGCAAAATATTATCCTCTCTGCATCTAAAAAATGAATCTTGCAAACAAATGCTTCATTCAAAAAACAAAGCTCAACCTTCATAGCCATTCACAAATACATCTGCGCACCAGTTTTTTGAACAGTCGCATGTAATTTATTTAAGATAATTTGTTGGTCGAACATTGAAGACATAAATCAGCCATCATTAAAATAATAATCACAATCATTTCCGTAATCAAATGTGTTAAATACCCGCAGTACTATCAGCAGAAACACTGCCAACTTAGCACTATGCAGCATACATTGTTTACTTTTTAGTGCACTTTGAATATGGAGTATCTGTAGCCAATCAGGGCACGAGTTCATGTACATCAAAGGAACCGACACTCCATGTCACTTCTGTTACTCATTATTTATTCTGTGGTAATGTTTTGCGAATTAAAGCCTTGCAAAAGAAGGTCTATTTTCATTTCAATTTAATTCACAAAACAATCTCATAATTCAGTACGGCCAAGTTATTACGCCCAGAAAGGTTTGACGCTGATCCGAGTTCCAGCAATGCTTGTAAACAATGGCTACACTGACACAAGATATTTCCCAATTTCATTAATTCTTGCTGCAGTTTGAAAGAAGTAGGTTAAGCTTGATCTTTTGATAAACTATATCTTCCCATTTGTATATGTGCATACAGCTGATTGTAGTTCCTACGATGCTGCTATATATATTTTACAAGCATTGTATTTAAAGCCTAAAATGAAGTTTTTGCTAGACATTATGCTTGGTTCTAGAAAACAAGAAACGGGCAAATCTTTAGATCAGTACTTCCAGATACTGAAACAGTTAAGAAAAGATTGTAATTTCCGAGAAGTCTCGTCAGATGAATACTGTAATTAAGTATAAGAGATGCCTTTATTGCTGAGCTACAATCAGCTTGTATCAGACAACGCCTCCTAGAAAACAGTACACTTGATCTACAAACTGCTTTTAACCAAGCTAGGGCATTGGAAATGGCTCAGAAGAATTCTGAATGTTTTCTTCAACCTGCTGCGCCATGTGCGTATGGTAGGTTAATGAATTATTTTTAAAATAGCCATTAATCATAAAAAGCAAAAACAACAGTCCCTGGCAAATAAACACAAAAATGCTCACCAATAAAAACATGAAGAGAACAGAAGGTGGCACATTAACAAACACACAAAAACCAGAGGAAGCTGTTGTAAACAAATAATATCAAAGTGGAAGCAATGCACAATTAAATAAATGCTGGGCTACCATACGCAACGGGCAAAGAAAAATTATTATTTAAATTAATTAAATAGGCTCACTCGCCATAGTAAACAATGTACACCAGAGGAAAATATATTAATGAGAACTCGGAAATTTGTGGCTGCTCAAAATGCTTATTTAATTTTTACTGTAATATTAAATATTTTTCTTTTTCTTTTTTAAAATGAAATTCACCAAAAATTATTAACATCAACGAATAAGTCCATTAGTACTGCAATTGTACTGAAAATATTAAAAGCCCAAATCTTGCAGGAACAGTTAAATGAAAATAATGAATTGATACCACATTAAGTATTTTATACAAAAGATCAAACCAATAAATGCCCATTCTATAGGCAAAATAAATAATGTACGTCTGAATCAATGAAGTAATAAATTTAAAATGGTAAAATTATAGTTAAATTGGATGCATCTGTTAGGCCTTATAAAATTTTTAATTGTTATTAAATTCAAATTAGTTATTGAAATGTACAAAATATTACATTAAAAAAAGGTAAGTTTGACAGCTGTTAATTTATAGATTAAAATACAATACAAATTTAGCTGCGGCTCATCTCTTCAAAGTCCCGCAGTAGAAGAGTACAGCACGCTGGGATGACTTCATATTTCCCAGTTACACTGGTGAACCAAATAAGAAGAAAAGGCCCCAAAATAGGCCAGAATGACAAGACATCTGCAGTTGCGACTACAGGTGAGCTGGTGAATAGGCCATTATGCGAATAGGCCAGGACGTGAATCGGCTGGATCGAGAAAACTCCAAGACGAGAATCGTCCAGAACGCGAACCCTCAAAGACGAGGGCGAAGATAATCTCTTGAAATTGCAGATGAAACAACCACAATAAAAGATAAAAAATGTAGCACTACAGTGTTCAACTACGTTGCTACATAAATTTTGCTCCATTATGAAGAAAAGGTAAATAATGGCAACTTAAGTGCCAAGATCTGCCAAAAAGGCAGGAACACCAAACACACTCTTCTTAACAGCATGGTGGTTGACGGTAAAATGTTAAGAAAAGCAACAGAAGAAGCTGTAGAAACACTGAGCAAACGAGCATCGGAAATAGTTGGCAAAAGTACCAACATCGGCAAAGTGCGCATTGAAGCACAGTAGCATGCGATAATCACCTGATCAGAATAGATAAACTGCATCAAAATCACGCGGTGAAATACAGAAATCACGCACTGCAACAGCAGCAGCATGTGGCATAAAGACAGAGGTACGACAGAACTGACAGAGGAATGTAAAGCTCAGCAGTTACTCTCCTGCTAAAAAATTTAACTGAAGCGCGACTAAGGTCGGCTCGAACTAATGTAGGCCTAACAAGAAAGACTAGCTGTAAATGAAAGTGAACTTTCTGAAATATCATTAATAAAGTAAAATTACTCAATAACACTTACTATTGTTAATATAATATTAAACAAGTTAATAACAATGCAAAAAAAATTAATTAGCCAGAATTTAAGAAGTATAAATTTAAAAAAATTTCATATGTATATTATTAAAGTCGTGTCATATTTGATACGGCACACTGCGAGCTTCCTAAATGCTGCTGCTTCTCATAAGGAAGTACTGAACGTTTTTCTCAACCAACGAACACTATAAATGCTGCAGCTACTCACAGAGAATTTGAAGATAGGCATGTTGGTAACGACTCACATATAATTCAGTCATCTTCAACTGTAAAATATGTGAAATGTTTCTTTTGTGGCAACATTAGACACCCAAGAGAGAAAAGCTCTGCTAGGAATGCAACATGTTACAAGTGAAAGGCCACATCTCAAAGGTATGTAAGTCATCTAATACTCCTCCTTCTTCAGCATTGATTTCTACAATTGCAAGAACCACTGCGGCATCTTCTCCATCTTGTCTTTCTGGATCAACCGTAACTGTCAAAATAAAAGGCATATGCGTGAGTGCTATAGTAGACACAGGTAGCTCACAGTGTTTTCTGAATAAAGAATCGTAAATAACGTAATCTCAAAGCAAGTCCAGCAACAGGAGAGGTTTCAATGGCTACCACCTCGCTGTGTTCAAGCATTCTTGGATACTGTACAGTCACTCTGGAGATGCATGGATACATTTATATAAGGGCTAGATCAGCTATACTTTGACAACTGTGTGCTGATATCATAGGACATGATATTTTAAGACAGCATAAGAGCGTTGAAATAACTTTTGGAGGTACAAAACCCTCTTTGAAATATTGCAGTTTAGCTAAGATGAAAGTACCACCGCCTTCATTGTTCGAGAATCTGGCTCCCAATTGTAAGCCTATCGCTGATAAGTCTAGGAAGTACACTAAAGAAGATATGCAATTTATGGAATCCGAGGTTAAGCGACTTCTAATGGAAGGAATTATTGAACCTAGTCTATCTCCATGGCGTGCCCAAATAGTAGTGACTGGAAATGAAAATCACAAGAAAAGGATTCTGATTGGCTATTCACAGACAATACACCGTTTCACATTACTTGATGCTTACCCATTGACGAGAATTGAAGACATTGTGAACAAAGTTGCAACTTTTCGTGTGTTCAATACTTTATATCTACGCAGGGCTTATCACCAGATTCCCATTAAAGATGAAGAAAAGTCCTATACCACATTTCAAGCTTGCGGCAAACTCTACCAGTTTCGAAGAATTCCATTTGGAGTTACAAACGCTGTTGCTAGCTTTCAAAGGGTTATTGACAACATTATTCGACAAGAAGGTCTGGCAGACACTTGCTTATATAAATAATGTAACTGTGTGTGGTCGAGGTCAAGTAAAGCACGACAAAAATCTTCAAAGGTTTCTGGAAGCGGTTCGCAAGTATAATCTGACTCAAAATGAGGAAAAATGTGTCTACTCTTTTGAAACAATAAACCTGCTGGGTTATACAATACGACAGGGTACAATCAAACCTGACCCTGAAAGACTTCAACCATTGTTATTTGTTATCGCTTGCTTCGCCTCGTGACATTTCTTCATTGCGCCGAGTAGTCAGCATGTTTTCTCACTATTCTAAATGGATTCCACGTTTCTCTGACAAGACTGACCCTCTCACACATTGCAAATATTTTCCCCTCCCGAACGAAACATTGGATGCTTTTGATATTCTAAAAGTTGAAGTAGCAAATTCAGTAGTGCCAACTATAGACGACAATATTACCTCAGTAGTACCAGCTATAGATGACAATATTACCTCAGTAGTGCCAGCTATAGACAACAATATTACCTTTGTAGTGCCAGCTATAGACGACAATATTACCTCAGTAGTGCCAGCTATAGACGACAATATTACCTTTGTAGTGCCAGCTATAAATGACAATATTACCTCAGTAGTGCCAGCTATAGACGACAATATTACCTTTGTAGTGCCAGCTATAGATGACAATATTACCTTTGTAGTGACAGCTATAGATGACAATATTACCTTTGTAGTGCCAGCTATAGACGACAATATTACCTTTGTAGTGCCAGCTATAGATGACAATATTACCTTTGTAGTGCCAGCTATAGA
>PNEQ01061825.1:0-15000 GCA_003012365.1 Medauroidea extradentata | reverse complement strand
ATTTTTAGAATCGGTAACGGTATGAAACGAACTTCGTATAATGTACAGTCAGGTGCGGCACTCCACAGGCACCACTCCACTTCTATCGTAAGCTAAAGAACAACATTTCACGTGTTGACCTACCCTACACTTGCTACTACAGGTGTCAGGAATTTCACGCCAATATTTTGGGAAATTCAAGGCCTAAGATAAGTTTACCAAAAATAAAGTATTTTCTACTTAGTTTTCACCATAAAATCGCACGACAGTCCATATCCGCAGAATCATGAGACACACAGAATGTTCATCAAAGTATGTTACAAATTTTGCGAGATGATTAGTTGTAAAAGTGAGGTAAATTTATACAGTGAAAATTTTTGTTTGGTGCAAATCTTAAGGGGGCAGTTCGCGATTGAAAACTAAAATTTAAAAAATCGCGTTTGATGAAATAAACCGTAGTAAGGAGGAGTAAATAATGCATTTCTGGATGCGGTTTAGCAACAGCAATATCTACAAACTGTAAAAAATGGTCTCGAATACCATTCACCTTCATTAAATAATGAAGTAGCTCAAACCTCATGTGTATCGCGTGTTGTCTACCTGTAAGGTTCCAAATTTATTATGTCCATTTTATCGACAACGGTTTAACTGGGGGTGTAGCAACAAGGCGACATTTTTTGTTTATTGAGGCCTCCTACTACAAACTGTGCCAATTAATATCCAAAAATGCAAAAGCAAAAAAGTTTATGCCAAAAGAAAAGATTTGACTATCCCATTATTTACTGAAGGTGAAACATATTCGTACCCATTTTCCACAGATTTTAAATCTTGATGTTGTTAAATCAAACCCAACACGAAAAATCATTATCTATTTCTTCTAACACTAAGTTATTTCAACAAATTTCACTTTTTTCCCAACCCCGAAATTCCCCTGTAAGATTTGCGCCAACAAAAATTTGCACTATATAGCATTACCTAATTTTTTTGCAAAGGATTAACCCGCAAAGCTTGTAACATACTTTCTTGAACATCCGGCATATATATATATATATATATATATATATATATATATATACACCTACATATATTTATTTATTTATTCACATATATACACACACGTATATACACACATACATTCATACACACACACACACACACACACACACACACACACACATATATATATATATATATATATATATATATGTATATATATAATGTCCAGACACAAACGCACAATAAGAACACCACGCGAATCCTGGGCTAAAACGGAGACTACAATGTACAATGTTAGCGGCAAAATGTACAATCTTACGTGCACGATGTGGCAACACAGCGCAATGTAAAGCGCCGACCACCCATAGTGTTTGAGCTACGATTCGTCATGTTCGAAGGAAACATTTATTTTTGTGAAAATAGTAAACTTATTCGAAATATGTTCACTTACGACAAGAAAAATATTCCAGACGGCGTCAGAATTAAACCGTCAAACAACACGTATTCTAAAATCGTTATTTCGAATCCCTCCAATGTCGTCAAAAGTGCCTCTTTCAGACTGATGCATCCCAAAATTCTGAACTGGATACAGACGAAACTACGAACATAGGACTTTGCTGTGTATTCGAGTCCAATAAAAATATAAGGTCTGCAGTCACGTTCAGGCGAGTCTCCGAGGGGAAGCCTGCGTGAAGGAATCATTGCCATGCACGTAGTGGTGACGTAACACTTAATGAATATGCGAGTGTGGAGCTCGTGTATCTTTGCTTCATGCTCTCACATTGGTTAAAATTCTCCTGGAAGGCGACTGCAACATGCAACCGTTTATCCTACGGCCTACCCTGGCCGTGTGTTTGTTTGGCGCGGTCTACCGCAATTTTCATCACCATTTTTTTATTTCGTATTTGTACCAGATATTTTTTTTTGTTATTTTAGACACAAAATGTGACTAAATTTGACTCTTGTAAAATATTTCTATCTCTCATAGTTTTCGCGTAATGGCTTGTTAAAGTCATATTTTTGCATGTTTCCGTTTTAACGACTACACAAAAACCAACTGATATACCAAACTCAAAAAAATCACAGTGGATAAAGACATTGCAGGCTACAATGATATGCTCATGAAATTTAAGAATAAAAATTATTTGGATTTTAAAAAATTGCTGAAACTGAAAATAAAAATTTGAAAAGTCCAATATTTTTTTTTTAATACAAATAATGTGTATTCTTTAATTTTATGAGCATGTCATTGTAGCCTGCAATGTCTTTATCCACTGTGATTTTTTTGAGTTTGGTATATCAGTTGGTTTTAGTGTAGTCGTTAAAACGGAAACATGCAAAATATGACATTAACAAGCCATTACGTGAAAACTATAAGAGATAAAAAAAAATTCATAAGAGCCAAATGTAGTCACATTTTGTGTCTAAAACAAGAAAAAAAATATCTGGTACAAATACAAAATAAAATAATGATGAAAATTGCGGTAGATCGCGACCTTAAGGTACGGTGCCAAGGGCGATATTGACCGGCTCATCTGGTGTGTTATCACCTCTACCGCAAGAGGTGCGCAATGGTATCGTATGTCACTCGCCTGACTGACACTTTCAATGGTGACTCCATCTTTTTATTGTTGGAAAGTTTTAAGCAAAGTCCATTTCATATTTCTAGAGTAGTTCCACATTAATCTCGCGAGTTTTTTTTTTCCAGATAACAAGTCAAAAGTGGCTGTTTTAAGCCATATTGAAGGACTTAGAAATGATTTTTCTAATTGACTTGATGCTTTGAAACAACCTTTCCGTCATCGCTTAAAAAGTATTTTCTTATCATATGTTGATACAATGGGCAAATATAGAATAGATTCGCAATGAACGTATTTACGAACACACTACAACGTGTTTTAAGCGTGTGGTAGGCGGCTCCGTTAAAAGTTTTTCCAGTATTGATATAGATAAAACATAAAAAGTGAAATTTAATAACGTCTTTTAAGGGGATAGGCAATTGATATTATATTTTTAAATGTAATGGTACACTGCAAATTAAATTTTATAACACTTTTAAGTTATATTATGAATATTTCTAATTTTTAGAAATTAATTTGTTTAAAGTAAAGTTCCCTAAAACATATTTTTACGCAAACTTTAGAAACGATAGTATTTCAATTAACGTGTTTCTTTCTTGTGGCAATTAAGGAGTTTGATGCCAGTAATGTCTTGAGGTATATGAATTCAAGTTTGAAACTATTTTCCTGCGGAGGTTTATAAAAAACACTCTAACACAATTTTGTCACAAAACGGAAAATTTCGTTACAAATAATTGGTTCACGTTATGGAACTACTGATAGGTCAAATCAGTAATATAAGTACCTCAAAACATCAAGCGAAGCTTCCGTTTTCATGCTCTCCCTCATTAATTATGATGTGACATAAAGCAATGTTCAGAAGCGGGCTTTCTGAAACGTGAACTTGTAAAATACTCACAAATACTTCATGAATGCAGTTTCATCCACCAGTGTTGTTATCAGGACAAGTAACTTCAAGTAGGAAACCACAGCACTGTAGTGGACGCCGTGTGCAGTTGAAGCCGTTTTTGGCCGGTTTTACCACCTCTGGGTAACAGTTCGGCAAATTTTATCTCCTGGTAGATGACAAATTACGTCTTACGACGCCTAGGTAGACCTAACTAGAGGATACATTTCTGGTTATTTTATCCGGGAAGTTGAAGCTCTGGGTAAGGCGGACACTAAAGTTAAATATGGCGTCGAAAATATCAGTTGTTTTTAACCTTGTTTGTGTGTTATGAAGTTAATTTCTCGTGCCGAAAGAATGTTTCAGTTACATTTACCGTAACCTCAAACTGTGTAGCCTTCTCGAGCATGCAAAAGGATGTAGAAAGTGAAGGATAGTATTTGTAAAAAAGAAAATTGCCATAAAGTTATAGATACAAGCATGTGCAGAAGTTGTGAAGTGTAGCGGGGGAAAAATAAACGTTTGTTGATGGCCAGGTGGAATAACACTGTTAGCGAGTAAATAATTTAGTGATTTATTCGGGAAATTCGACATTTTCATAACGCAAATGAAATATATCTGTTGGTTTTTTTGCCAAAATATTGTCTGTACGCAATTCATGCCACAATGGAAAATGTGGACCTAGTGATTGACGTTTGGCGTCTGACGTGACGAGAACCAAAATAATGTTTATATTTTATACTTGTACTGAATGTAATTTATATAATTGGTTCCTGAATATCGCATACGTTTTGAAACTTGTGTGACATGGTATTTATGAGTGCTTGGCCGAATATACACGGGGCTTTCGTCATTTAGCGAATAATAAATCAAATATTTGTACGTTAATTACTTATTAATAATTCAGTATGCCTACTCAAGTAATGTGAATAGACAGGGCAGTTGTTCAAGGACTTAACCATGGATTTAACTATGCCTAGATAATGTGGAGGTTAATGTAAACTGAGGTATAAGTGATTTGTGTAGACAGGAAACATGTCAGTACATTAGAGACAGTCAATTGACAGACTCAGGAAAGACTAGAAATTAAATGTGTAGTCCTATAATTTTATGGAATAAAGAGAATACCAACATAATCTCTATCAAATAAGACACATGTAATGTGGCAAGTGGAAATGAAACAAGTCAATAAAACAGATGTAACAGTGTGATAAAATTACCCCAAGCCCAAAACCAAGCAAGGAAACTATAAGGCTTATTTATTTCACAATGTAAGCAACACTTGCTGAAACAGGTACTAGTAAGATATTTTGACTATTTATTAAACTTTAAGTTTTTTAGCTCAGCCATTTCGAAATGATATTTACGTTTTAACACAATTCACAAACACCTCGTAAAAGGTAGAAGCAAATACTTGTAAGCCTAACCTAAAATATAGAACTTGGTGACTCGTATGACCATTTAATTATTATTTCTGTTATCCTTCTGTTGTTACATTTTAACAAAATAATTATTCAAAGGTCCAACGGATCAATCAGCATCAACGGCATAACCACATAGTCTGACTCTGTACAATATAACCACATTCGTAGCTAATCGCTGGGTAGTTGCACGGAGGTATAAGACATGGCTGTTTGGTCAAGTGCCAGATAAGTTTATCTTGAAGGCAGCTATCTGGAAGTTACACCAGAGGATGGTTTGACCGGCCATTTCTATTTTCCACGCACCAATGCCTTCGAGAACGAGAATTCTGTCCATATTATTTCGACCCGAGTCATCTGTCTGGCAGAAAAAAATGATGTGGTCACTGAAAATCCCATTGTTACACTCACTACGACGGGAAACCTGAGCGTTGCGGGTATGGGTTACTTGATGCACGTGTAATAGTTACTTTTATTGCCTCGTAGCTGGATAATAATAGGTCCTAATGATGATGATAATAATAATAATAGGTCCTAATGATAATAATAATAGTAGGTCCTAATGATGATGATAATAATAATAATCAGAACAACAACTCGAGTAGGTAGTGCCTTTAAGGTGGTCGCCTACCTAGGTTGCCGAGCGGTGTGGAGAGATCAGATCGTCACAGAAAACTTCTCAGAATGAGTAGCCTAAGTTATGTTTACTTAGGAATAGCATTCAGAGCACAACACACACCTGTGCACCCTGTCAGGTCCTCAAAGTACCTCTAAAGGTTATTCTTGCGCAGTCTAACATGGCGACACGCGGTAGTTTTATATTTTTTAGGCATGAAAATCTTAGCGTAGAATATTTTAAAAAGTATTGCCACGTTCAATGTATCTTTGTTTTTAAAAATTACATCATAAAATTATTGGGACACCGTTGAATGTCTCATAGAGATGCTTTGCCTGGGAGAAAACTACACACCAGTCCAGTGACTTGCACCTAGAGACCAGAGTGAGATGTGATTGGTGTGTTGTGACATTCTTACCGCTTCTTCATTTCTAAGCCTGGATCGCGGAAAATACCCTCACCCGGGCGGCAACTTTAAATTTTAAAGGAAATCAGTCACTCATCATACATATGCTTCGAAAGCATAGACGACAAATCTAAAGCAATATTTTTTTGTGGGGAGGGGTACGAGGGGAAGAGAAACTGTATAGGTACATCACCTTCGTTGCCTTCTTCAGTCGTCTGTGAAGAGAGCCTTTGTCTGTCTTGATTGGCAGCGGTGACACCTTATTACATCAGTAAATGCATTTGCTTTCATGGATTCATTAGTCATCTTTAACTCTTTGACCTGTGGTTTTCAACTTCTCGACAGTCGTATTGCAACATTTTTTAACTCGAGAAGTAACAATAAACCAAACATGTTGCAATTTAAATCGTTAATAACGTTGTATGGGTGGTGAAAACACAACAAACTTTTTTTTTTTCAGATGAAAGAAAATACATCCATCCAGTGTTGATATATAATAGGGTTAACCTGGAGTACTCGCCTGTGATGGAACATCATGATATTTTAAATTTCTATGTTTTATGAGTAATTTTTAACATCGGTATTACAAAAGAAGCAATGATATATTTGCAGAGATATATGACTAAAAATTTAATACAGGGCAAATATTGGTACTTGAATAAATTGTTGTTATTGATGGGAATGTGGTGTTGAGGGATATGTAAAATCGAGGTTCTCAGTAAAAACAAAATCTTGCACAGAAAAGTACATGATATTTTCGTTCATATACTAATGAGGCAGTAACAACTCAGATTTTACGTTACTGCTAACTTTATAGGGATATTTAAAACACAGTTGATACATTCTCATGGCACTGTATAAATTCAAATAGCCTATAAAAGAAGCATATTTCCACTTTTTCTAAAACGAAAATGTACGCTATAATAAGTTGTAGAGGGATACACTAAACGATAATTTAACTGTGTTGTAAAGTGTCCGAAATTATTTAATTATTGTAAATATTAAAAATATTCTCATTGTGCTGCTTCACACAGTTTTCAGAGGGGGTAGTAGGATTTTTTCAAATTACTACGCACTGAACTCTCCTGAACAGTTAAAAGGCATTTTTAAAGCAAATTTGCTCACCAACCGAAAATGCTACATTATCCATATTTGGACACTAAAAGTTCTACAATGAAGTTTATTTCCTATTTAAAGCAGCGGCACAACAAGAGTATTGTAGTGGGACACTAGTATTAAAAAAAAAACAATCAGGAACTTTGAAAAAACTGATGAAATGTATATACACATACTTACATGAATGTTGGTATGTATGTATGTAAAAGGTCGATAAACTCCGACATCGTTTGACCAATGACCATGAAACTTGTCACATACATGTATATTTTTACATAAAGGGTTTTATGCTAACCATTTTATTGTAACTCGACAAATCGCCACTAGATGGCGTTACAGCGTATCAACTTGTATACCTAGCTTCTCCTGGTACTGTATTCGTCATACTGATAGTAAACCAAACACGAATAACTTCGTAAGGTAATACTTGAAAAAGAAAAGTAATAGTACAATGTCAGTATCAACGTTGTTTCTCCAAAGTATGACAGCACAACCGCCACAGCGGTCTAATGGTCACGATGCTTGTCTCCCTACAAGGCGATACGGTCTTGATTACCGCCGGAGGTCACGCCAATTATCACATGTGGGAATCGTGCCGGTACGATGACGTTGACCGGTAGCTTATATCGTGGATCTCCGATATTCCTTATCCTCCATTCCTAGTGCAACTCACTATTCACACCATTCCACCCCCCTTTGGCTCTCAAAATCTTTAATGTTTCAAGTCGTCCGAATCTCTTCATTTATTCTGTCAGTATTTCTACAAGAAATCCTTTATGCTTGTTGCTGATTCTAAAGTCATAAAATCGCTTTTACAATTTTCACTTTCTGTGGCTGTTGATGTCATTATTTGTTTAATTTCAATATTTATGTACAGTACAGTGATATGCATTGCTATCCCGTAATACTTTGTTTCTGAATGCATCTCACCCACGAACGCAACCCGCACGACTACTTCTGCAGCGACACGGTTCGACACAATCTTTCTGTTACGCATGCATGCTACTTCTTTAAGGAGTTTGGCGAAAACTATTTATTTCGAAGAGACAAAGCTCTCTGAACTGTTTTTGTGTTTGCAATTACACCCATGCTACAAATTAATAGAGTATAATGACCTACAAATGGGTAACATGCCCAATTTATTGCTGAATGGTGTGGGGAGCTTAAAAGTTTATGCAAAATCAATTACTTTTAAAATCCTGACTTTTGGGAGATGGCATGCTTTAAAGAAACAACATTGATACCGACATTGGTCCTTTATTTTTCTATTTCAAGTATTTCCTCACGAAGTTATTCGTGTTTGGTTTATTATCAGCATGACGAACACAATATCATTTGCACATGTTTCAGCTGCCTGGGACCTACCATTTCCGTTCACTACCACTAGGATATGTACGCAGAATGCTAGCAACAAACTGCTCTGCGACTTTAACATTATTGTACTTGTTGTTTACAGTGAACGTCCACCATTGTCTGTACGCTTCACACATTACACGGATGTTCGTAGGTTTGCCTATGCTCTAGGCTCAGTATGTCTGCGCGAATATTTAAGTTTTTTTTCGAGCATAAACGGTATGCCCTAGACGGTTGCAACAAGAGGACCTTTTTTGCTACACAGGTATTAATTTTCAATAAACCATCATCAAATGTTCGAAAATCCTTACGGTAAAAACGTTATATGCAATTAGATGGTAGCTCTCCCCCCTTTTTATTTTTATAAGGTTGAACGGTATCAAGTTGTATTTGCTGTTGGTTTGAAGGTCCCAACTGCAATAAGTAATTCTGAAAATAATGTTTTTATGTCATTTAGTTTCCGATATTTTGGGGAAATACGATTATAAATTTTGATATTCAAAGCCTTAACATTAAGATTAGGCGAAAAATGCAAAATATAATTTCAGCTTGTTTTTCCATAAGGAATCACCTGCCAGAGTTTGTCGGTGTTATTCAGATTCACCCTGTGGACAACGGCTGTATCGCTGAAATTATAAAGTAATCTAAATGTTCAGTAATAAAGTTTGAAATGTACGAAACAATCTTGCATGGCGGAAACTGGACGGCCATGCGAGTTACTTTGTTTACTTAAAAACTGGAAACATAACATTTCTTCCTGTTTTCACAACTAACGAATTACAGCATATTTTTATGAAATGTACGCAGGAGCTGATTTGACAGCAGCGGTTCTGGTGCGACGCTTCTAATTTACATGGAGTTCACTTGGCGTAGAAGATCAAAGATGGCAATGTTTAACGCCAAGCAAGCTACTATGTGGATTCTTCGTTGTGCCAACTGTGGGTTGGAGACGTTCTCGTATATTGCAAGAATTTATTTCCGTATGCCGTACAAGTTAATAAATATGCCATCTCGATTGAAGACCAGCCTTACCCTTGAAAAACAACTGCAATTACGTATACTGGGGTTTCGCGACCTAACTGCGTAGTTTTTAAATACAACTCTTATTGTGTAAGTTCGATGCCTACCGTAGGTGTGATAATTGATAGAGATTTAGGCATACATGTATATATATTACAAGAGGTTAGGTCAGTTACCTTTCAACATATCACCTTCAGGTTTAAAAAAAATATTTTTAAAAATAAATTAAAATAGATAAAAAAGAGCAGGAGTTTTCGAGTGTTCCTTTAGAATGACAATACTTTCCTGCTTAGAATTTCAAAGGTATTTGAGAAGTTGCCTAAATTATCCTGTGTCATTATGGTCCGAGTGGAAAAGAACAAAAATGTCAGAGGTAGTTTATAGTCTATGAAAATGTAATTTACTACGGCATGCAAATTGCTACCCTTGCACACGATATAGCTCTGTAGTGAGCTGTGCCCTTAAGTTTTGAATTGCGTTAACTTATTTATGTGAGATATCGCCATACACGTGGTTTTATTGGGGTGAGGGGGAGGATGTTTATGAACAACTTGATGAATGTAAATAGAAGAATAGAAAGAACTTCTAGTAATTCAAATATGTTGCCCAAAAAATAATTTATCAAACTCAACGCCCTTTAAAATGTAGGAATAAATACATTTTAAAATATTTCTAATCAAAAGTAAATTGATTTTACAACTTAACATACATACATGCAATTTGTTGCTCCAGATAAAGTTATAGACAACGCCTTAAAAAATATATATAAATTTTTCTGTCTGCTGAATATTCTTTCTTTAGATTTGAAATAGTGCATGAATGGTAACATATTGTGCCTAAGAATCTAAATTTTCCCGGGGTCCTATCAATATGATACAAATACTCCACTAACCGATATTGCAAAAAAAAAATTCCGTGGCAAATAATTTTGCTGACACCTCGTGTTGAAAGCATAGAGTCCGGGGGTCCTACGCCGAGAAAGTTTTGATTTTTAGGCGCAATATGCTGTTATCCAAGCACTTTTTGAACCTAAGCAAAGAATGTGCGACAGGCAGAAACTGTAATAATTACAAATATATAATTTCCTTCGACGAACAATATATTCTTTATTTTTGTAAACAATTTTCATGAAAATTGGTGATGATTTTTTGTAGTGGGGAGGATGGGGGGAGTATCTGCAGCTCCTTCAGTCCTCTCTTGCGTACAAACTTGATGAGAGAGATCGCTGTTGGGAAAGGCAGAGAGAATGTGACATAAGTGGAAAGGGACGGGGGTTGTAAGGTGGCGTGGAAGTCCACTCTGGTAGCTCCTCACGTACAGTAATATCTATGAGTCACAGCGCGCAGCACATAACCTTGACGTAATCTCTTACCGAGATCTCGTGGCGATGCCAGCTGCACAGTTTGGTGTCGCAGACGCAGGGCAGGTGTGCTGGTCTTCTGCAACTGACCCGACTTTACGCTGGGATTATGATCACTTCACTTTCACTTATCACTTACAAATTTATCACGTTCACGTGCACGTAAGACGTGATCTACTGAGGAAGTACGTCGCGATCCTTCTCGTAAGCCTTGAGCACTCAGTGAAAAATGTCGGGATATCATTTCTCGAGGCACAGATAAAACGACACAACTGAAGACATTAATCCATCCGATAAGTGATTCGCGGAGATCACGTGCTCTTCCTTCACGCATCACTTTAACTTACACGCTTGACATTGACAATATTTTCGTTACATGAAAGTGAAAGTGTAACGTGATTAAGTGAAACGTGAATTCATCGTAAACCTGCCTTAAGGGCGCCATCTACTAGAATCGTGAAGAGGCGCGCAGACCTTTAACAATCCTGATTTTATTCGAAAACCATTCAACATGTTGTCACGCGGTTAGGCTACGAAAAGCATTTAAGGATCTTAGTACAGGTCTATAATTTTGCCATTAACTGTTATCGTTCCTAACAAGTTTTTCCAATTTTTTTTTTTTTTTTTTTTTTTTAAGTATGAAAGTGACCGAATCGGGACTTTTGACGCTGATTTTTATGTAAGAGTAATCATTTTCACGATATTCTTAATATTATAGACCTGTATAGCGACTCTTTCCCTTTCATCGCGTAAGATAAAATGATAGTGTTGTCGCTCAAAGTGCCGTAGTAAAAACGGTTCAGCGGGAAGCTTGCACGCTAGTTCAGCGCTTGGCTGGTTGAGGCGACGTGGTATTTGATGCGCGCTTCAAGGTCGACCTTACTGCTCCGTCGCTTTTGAGCCTGTCACGCGCAGGTAGACGGCACCCTTAAGGGCGTTCGTGTGCGATAAAATCATAATTTTATATTTTTATGAAATAGTGCTAGTTTTGTAGATGATACTTGTGAGTACAGTTTCCCGTTACAAAACAATTTTAGCTCTCGTAGTTTTCTCATAACGGTGGATCAAAGTCAAAATTTGCTCGTTCTGCTGCCATGCAAATAGTGAAAACCAATCAATCTACTTAAATAAAATAATTCACTGTGAATTTACGTCCCATGATCTAAGCAATACAACATTTAAAAACCCACAATGCCGTGTTTTGAATTTTAAAAAAAATCACAGAAGTACCGAAAATAATTACAAAATTCAAATTTTTTTTAAATTATAAAAATTATTCGCGGGGTATTTCTTAATGTTTTATTACGTAGTTCGCGGCATGTTGTTTCACTGTGAATTACATAAGTCAAATGGTTTTCATTGTTTGCATGGCAGCAAATTATGACTGACTCATCTTTACGTGTAAACTATGCGAGATAAAATTGTTTTGTAAGAGGAAATTACACTCACAAGCATCGTCTACAAATCTAACACTATTATATATATATATATATATATATATATATATATATATATATATATATATATATATATATATATATATATAATGATTTTACCGCACTCCCTTTAAGGACGCATTTCCTAGATTTGTTGATTTTAACTGCTGACTCATTCTCTATTAACTACTTTGCTTCTTCTTTTTGAAAAATTAACATGGCATTAATGCTATGGAGAACGTGAAAAGTATGTGGTAAAGTCCAATGCACGTTTATGTGATTTTGTGCTACGAATAATGTGAAAAGTCATTTTCAGGATTTTTGCGGAACTTGGAAATCATGTTCTCTGTTAACGGACGGCATTTTTAAAACCATAGGGACACAGGCATTGGAAACATTTTTATTGATTGCACAAAAATTACTTTCCGTAGCACGCTACAGCTCGGCCCACGCACCAGGTCCACTAATTCTTAAGAGGTCGTGGTACACAATTCAACGCTAAAAGCATTAATCTATAGTGTAGGTTTCTTGAAGCCAATTTGCGAAAATTAAACAATAGCAATCCTAGACAATAGTTTTAGCCAACGTTTTAAACAAAATTGTTTCCAGTGTTACGAACTACTGAGGCAGAATCTCTGACGCCGGAACCTCGTGCATTTAACTGCGTCGCAAGAGATCACGCGTAACGAATTAGTCATTCTGGATAAATATTTACTCATAAAGTTGGCAAATACCATTATCTAGGATTGCCATTGAGTATTTTATCCATATTGGCTTCGAAAAAAGTGTATAAATCAATTTATGTTTTCCGCGTTTATTCATCTACCACACATCTGGCGCAAGAACGGTGTTGTAGAGTGCCGCGCCTATTATTTTCTGTGTGAAACAGATAAACTTATTCACAATATGTTTATCTAAGAAACGAAAACACGGTTAAAATTAGGCTTCCGTCATTTTAAAAATGCAACATACATATTAGGAACATGTTTTCGTGGTACCTTAAAATGACTAGGAACGGCTTTTTAGACAGCTGTAACTGTAAAAATACCACCTGGGTTCGTAAAACACAACGTGGGAAGCATCTGTTGAACTTTACACTACAAACTGTCCACAAATAAAATTGTAGGGTTGCCGTTTTAAGTTCCATAGAAACATGAGTAGTAGGAAAACACTGCGCGCCGCGAATATAAGCGATGATGTTGCCGTCGAGTGTGGAAAGCTTAACATTATCGCTTCAATACCTCCGCGTATCAAACACGGAACATTACATCTGAAGTATAGTCCTGCACAGTAGTGCGATGCTACGACAGCGACACTGCGGTGAAATGGCTAACCAATCATAGGCGAGATCGACGCCGACGACACACACGGCAGCGATAGAACATGCTCTAACTTGCAGCTGTCGCAAACTGGAAGAGGAATAACAGTTTTGCGAATAAACTAGTACGACTAGGAATAATAATAATAATAATACCAATATAAACGAACAATAGAACTGGACGTGTGTAGATGAGAAAGAAAGCTGTTTCTGCAAGCTGTCGACTGCCATATACAAACAATATCCTTTTATAATGCGATATCTTCCTCCACTACTAGTTTACTTGTATTGTATTAAATTTTAAAATGAGACGTGAGTAATTAAGTTCCTAACATCGACGGGCTCGAGTACTTAATAACACACCTCCCTTAACAGTCATTAAATCAACAGCCCTCTTCATATTGTTGCGTGTTGGCCGGGCAGCAGGCACATTACATCATGCTGGGTGGTCAGCCCTGTGAGTCAACCAGTGCTGTCATGGGTTTCCGCAGCTATGTCGCAACTCCCGAGAGACGTCACTGGTTTTCCCCGATGACGCCAGTGCGAGTACGTGACTCTCAACTACTACGACCGTGGTAATGTCTATTTTTAGACTCTAGGTCACTGTATGTCATCAGCCATTGACGTCATTGAAGGGGCCGTATAAAAGCATCGGAACTGCGCAACATGAGACAGTCAGGAAGTGATAGTCGGGAAGTGACAGTCGTGGATGTGACAGTCAGGAAGTCAGTCTAGTAGTGAAGAGACAGTGAGAAGTGACAGTCGTGGAGAGTCTAGTATTGCAGAGTCTGGAAGAGAGTCGGGAAGAGTCAGCCTTGTGCAGTCTTGTGATAGTGAAGATGAAGTGAGACCGAGAGAGGTGTGAGGCAGCGAGCCCCCCTAGGGGCGGCGTTGCCACCGGGACGACGATGGACGTCGTGAGAAGTGACGGGCCGCCTTGAAGGCGGTATCACGACGGCGTCGAGGCTGGTGTAACATCGACGGAGCTGACGGGGTGTGGCGTCTTGGGGATGCCAACACGGCGGCGGTAGTCGCTGCCGAGTCTGAGTAACATCAGCGCCCTGCAGAAGAGACAGACAACACTAAGGTGTTGTGTGTCGGCACGACTGAGCTGACGAGGTATGGCGTCTCGAGGATGGCATCACGACGGCAGTGGTCGGTGTCGAGGCTGTGTGACGCCTGCGGGCTGCAGGAAGGACGAACAACACTTGTGGTGTTGTGTTGGAGTGCTGCAGAGGTGGTGAGCTGTGGAGAACAACACTGACGGTGTTGTGTCGAGGAGTGCAGTAACTGATGACTTGAGAAGACTGTCTACCTGGTGATTCAAGAGAAGAAGTGCTTCGAGAGTTCGCTATTGGTACTGCTCGGAGGAGGTGCTAAGCTTGTGCAGAGAGGCTGGTGAGGGCATCTTGGTGATGTCAGGAAGACATCTTGGTGATGTCAGGAAGACATCTTGGGGACGTCGGGGTCTACTGCGAGGCTACAGGCACATACCTTCGGAGCAGTACTGGGC
>PNEQ01061824.1:0-16004 GCA_003012365.1 Medauroidea extradentata | reverse complement strand
TGTTAGGTGCATTTTAATGTCGTTTTTACGGTACTATTTTCATTCAAAGAGTAATGTAATTAAGAGATTTGATAAAAAATACGATTTTTTATTGTTTTGACCCTAATTTATTACATACTTATTTAATTCGAATTTTTGGATAATTCGAAGTTTTTGGACGGTCCCTTGAGGTTCGAATTATCCAAGTTCCACTGTACAATGCCTTTCACATAGACAAGAAGTACTACTCCTGCCAAAGACTTGCCTGGTACATCCGCCTCTCAGGAAAATGCACCCTGTGATGCAGTTGACAACTGTTGTTTAAAAGGCTGTCACAAAATCAAGCAACACGAAGTTCAAAAAACTTTAAGCGTGACACAATAAATTTAGCCAAAAATTTGATTTTGCAACATTTAGACAAAATTAAATTTTGGAGAGAAAAATAAAAGAATTTTACAAACAAACTTAAATAAATCATGAAGAACTAAAATTTTTATAGTTATTTTTATAATTTGCTGAATGACAGAAACTAATTGCTATTAAAAGATGATTCTGTGACGTATGTTTATAAAATGTATTAACTTCTATGAACTAAAAAGAAAAAAAAAAAATTGTAGGGTTACACTTTCCTGAGAGAACGGTGCATGTACAAACTATGTATATCCTTGGCAGTAGCTCTTTTTGCCTACATCAAAGGTAGTGTATTATTTTTACAGCAATAGTTGCGTGCAATTTTCTGGTGAAGGGTGCATTCTAGGTGCTTGCAACAAGAGGACCTTTTTTGTCCCTTACGATGTATTGCTTGAATAGACAACATGAAATGTTCACAAAACCTGATGGCAGAGTAATTTAATTCAATATGAGGGTGACCACCCCTTATATTTTCATGAAAGAGGATTTTGCAGGTTAAACATTTCAATTACATTTAACGTCACCCACAGAATCATCATTAACACCTAGTCTTTATTGATGATTAAACAAAACTATTTTTAAATTCAAATTTCAAGGGCTCATCATACCTCCCCTAATATTCACTGGTTTTTAAAATGTCCCACATAATATTTACATCATTTTTAATGAGGAATCACCTCCCGGAATTTGGGCTAATAATTTCCTTGCATGTATGTGAAAGTGAGAGGGTCTTACGGCCCTTTAACATGGTCTTGAGAGCCAATGAGAGTGAAGGGAAGTGAAAAGATAACAACACCCATGCACCAGCCGGGATTTGAACCCAGGACCTTTCACACAGTAGACTGGTGCCTAACAGACTATGCTATGAAGGTCTGCATGTATGTGTATACATACTGTGTGACACACACACAGTAAGGCGCCAAGTCACGTACAGGTTACATTCTTTAGTCTGTTACATAACTCAATTTTTCTGCAAGTCGATCGTATGTACTGTTCTTGAATGTAACTTCACAAGAAACCAACCCCCCTTAACAATAGAACTGCCTAAGAAGATAATTTCAGGTTCCTGCTTATCTAGCCTTTCCCTAGCTGTTACATTCTCTCCTATCTGCCTGCTTTGCTTGCATCTGCTTTTCTTTTAGGCCCTACACTAGCTCCCTCCTGCTTCTCCCTTCCTACATCTCCAATATCCATTCTTCTCCCCATCACCTGCCTTATGTGGATCCCTGCATACCTGACCTTATTCCCGATCTCTGCTTCTAGCTCCTCTACCCTCTTTGTCAACTTATCTTCCTTTAACTCCACCATCCTTCTTTGTCTCTCCTCCTCACATCCCCTCTGAGCTGTGCTATGAAACTCTGTTGGGTCCCCTTTTTCCTCTTTAATCCCTCTTTAGTTGTTCTACTCGCTCCACCAATCTTCCCAATCCAGTCTCCCCTCTTATTTCCTTCTCCACTCTCAATTCTCACCATTACCTCCATCTCCTTCTCATTCATCATCTCAACAAATCTTTCTTTTCCACTCCTATCTCAGATTATGTCTGTGGATGCCAGGCAAGGGTGCAGTCGCGTGCACTCACGTCTTTAGTCTGCTGATTCGTAACTTTTGTGGGAAAGTTATCAGGTATTCTCATTAGATGCTGTGTAAGCGTAAAGTAAATTATGGAGCCTGGACAAGTGTGCCATAATTAAGAAGCGATTTGGACCAAATGTGTCATTTTTCAACAAAAAATATGTAACATGTTCATTAATTAACCACATGTTTGAGATGAAAGTCATCTAATTCTTCTGGATTGCCACATGCATTATCCAAGAGAAGTAGCACTTTAAAAGAGATTTTATTTGCACAATATCTATTTACTGTAGGAAAAAAAAATATTACTAAACCAATTTCCAAACAGCACGTGTATAACCCAGGCCTTGGTGTTAGATTTCCAGATTACATAACAGCTTACTCGAGTCAATTTCCTCTAACAGCCATGGGTTCTTGGAATAATAAAATGCAAGTGTTTTATGTTTCAAGACTTATGACACATTAGAACCAATCATAACAGTCACACAATCTTTTGCAACCTTAAATCCAGACATACATTTTTTTTTTCATTTTAAATAAATGAGCGCTCTGGCATTTGCTTCCAAAATAAAGCAGTTTCATCAACGATGTATAATTGTTCAGGTAAATATTCACCTTCCTCAATTATTTCTGCTAGGAGTTAATAATTTTGCTTACCGATCTGCACCAACACCAACACTTTCAGCCTTGCCTGTGATCTTGATGCTGTGTGAAGGCTCGCGTACTTCTTAGATCATTTAAACAACCCAGTGCTAGCTTTAATGCCGCGCTCCCTTGTTTCTGCTGTTTTCGCGATAATTTTTTAAAGCCTAAATGAGAGCAGCTACCAAAAATATGTTTGGCAATTTTGTTTAAAACTGTTTTCTCCAGGTTGGCTTATCTTTCAAGACAGCAAATGTTATAGTTTTCGCAAATTATGTAACCAACAAAACTTTTGTTATTTGACTTGTTAGTCGTCACTGTTCAGGTAATCTCTTCTTTTGGGGAAAAAAAATAGATATCACGACTTCTGTGTCATTTTCCATTGCTTTTTCTGTCTGGTTTGAGCATTAATTCTTACCCTTCCATGGTTGCCATAGATTCGAGAGTTCAAAATTCCCTGACTTTTCCAGGTTTTCCAAAACTAAAGTATTTCCCTGACTTTTTTAAAAAAAATTTAATGAACGCTGGGATGTTATTTTGCTACAAAATAGAAAGATAAGGTCACTAGTGTAATTAGATCAGCATTAAATTTAAAATAAGAACATGCGATAAACAGTCATCTTACACAACATTATGTCTTCAAATATGGGTTTGTAACATGAATTTTCTTAATAAAAACTTTTAACATGATGTACCTGCAAAATAGTAGTCAGGTGTAAGAAATTTACACAGTTTCCTACAACTGGAAAAGTGCATCCAAATAAATATGTAACGTCTTATCATTTAATTAAAAATTAATATGATTATTGTAAACCTTCCACAAAGAGTTAGCCTGGTTTAATTTACTGCATTTATCAGATTTTTTCTACAATGAACATTTTTCTACAAAGATATTGGACAAATAATGTCTACAAAATATATTAATATTAATTTATTTTGTCCATTCAGAAATTAGTCATGAATTGGATGTTGCATTATATCTGTAGTTGCAACATGGTAAAACCTGATTTATTTACGTGAATCGTAACATAGAAAAAACATAAGGTAGGTCAACGTTTTGTATGATGTGAGAAACTTTAAATCACGTGAAATTTACTACAATTTTGCAAATAAATACTTACAAAAACCCTCCTTCACCTTCACCAAAACAAAATTCCAATCCCTCGCCGACTTCCTAAGCAATAGACATTATTGGTTAGTTTTTTTTATGCGTGTTCAAACACATAACCCATTTTAATATGTAAGTCTACTTTCAAAGCCATTATGTGATTTCTGATCAAGTTTATTCTCTTTCACAGTGCATGCTTGCCAATTTAATCATACTTAGAAATTTAAACCGCCACTTATTTATTAACACTGTTTCAATTTAAAAGTTTGTAACAGTTATGTACCATGGCCGCAGACAGAGAGTATGTAAAACTAAAGGCCTCGGAGGTTAATTTTCAGGTTTTCAAAGTGGTTTATCCCTTAATATTGTGAATACTAAATATGCGGCTATGAAGACGACAGACATCCAAACTCAAATATCTAGTCATAATTACTTAATTAACACAACTACAAATTCTAGCACTGCAGAAAATGTACTTATGAAATAAATACCAACACAAATACGTGCACCTGCCCTTGTATTTACAAGAAAAAAACCTTCAAAATGGTTTCTTCTAGTTCACACACACACTCACAGCGAAATGGTTTTCTGGTGAATTTTTTCAACGACTCCATGAAAATGGACAATTTACTACTCATTTTAGCTTTAAATAGTCAACAATATATCGCACTCAGGTGCCTTGGTGGCATTTTGGCAGCTGACGTTCGAGTTGATTCGGATAAGCAGGGCTATGTTTGTGTGATGTAATAGAAATGTAGTACCGTAGCTATAACTATAGTATGTTAGTTGCCGAAACTACGGTACCCTCTCCTTAATTTATCCTTTTGCAGCCCGACAATTCCTATATACAACAGTACTATAATTCTAGTACAATTCACGCATTTGTAATATAACTCTGTTACGTGGCCAGTCTTGCAGTATTACCAACAACTGCAACCTCCACACGAAATTATTAGATGGCAAAGCGTGACTTAAGAAACTTTTATAAAAAAAACCAATAAGACAAAATTCCAGAACTTTTCGCAATTTCGATATCTTTTTTCCGACGTCCCAGAATTTATTTTAAATTCCCTGACTTTTCCCGGTTTTCTATACTTGTGGAAACCCTGCTACATTTTACCACTGAACAAACAATATCACCAGACTACCGTCGTAAATCCTTTAGGCAAGTCCTCTTCACGCGAGATAAGAAGTGATACTGATGTCTGTAGCTGCTGAAAAAAAAAAAAAACACTGAAAAAAAAGAGAGAAACTGCGAGCATCACACATACGCCACGCAGGCTATTTTTTTTACCAATACCTCATCCCACGCTTTTATCATGTTGGCGTATCTCAGTCTAAAAATTATGTAGCTGCAAATTTACACAAGTTGCACCTTATGTAACTCTGCGCCTACCTGTACACGCAAAGATATATACAGGTGTCCAGGAATAAATTCATAATAAATACTCCAAGCGAATGCTGGATGAAATTGGAGACGAAAATGTTAGAGGCAAAATGTTGTATGACAACAATTAATGGTATGTGAACAACGTGGCAATACTGCAGAAAGAAAGCCCCCCTTTGCGCTCCACGTCCAGGTCATTATTATGTACGTTATGTCAAGTCAACATAGAGTCATGGTTGCACTGCTTGGAATTTTAACCTGCACTCATAATAAGCAGGTCAGAACAGTAGTAATATAAATACGATATCTGTGGAGCACACGAGGGGACTAACTGCTGTGCTATGTTGCCATTTCAAGATTGCCACTTTGCTGCCTACCAGGATCTTCAAAAGTGTTTCAATGTGTTCTAAAATATGTTTTTTACGACACTTTGTGTGTGTAAAATGACACTGTACAAATAACAAGTAAACGTAGAATCATGTTTGGACTGCTTAGAATTTTAACAATATGGGAATCATTGAGACTTAACCAAAGTCAATAAATAAATTGTATACTGTATGTGCCATATTTCTTTACAGCTTCACATATTAACACAGTATTTCTATTATCATTCCAACATACGCAATATCCATTATGTTTAGCAGCAACAGCAAGTTGGAACAAAAGAGAACAACAGAGGAATAATAAACAGGTAAAATGCTACAGTAGTATAAACAATAATTGTAAAAAAACATACATATTTAAATAACAAACAAGTTAGTTGTATTCAATAACCAATATAAAAAGTATAAAACAAATATGTACCAAGTACCGGCACTGGGTTAACATGCAGTATTCCCATTACGGAATAACATTATATACATACAAAAGTTACACAACAAACTAACACCACAAACTCTGGCTCTAGAGAGCATTATAAAATATCTGGGCCTGAATAATGCCATACATGCCAACACCACTAGACTGACATTGGAACGTTAAGTAGCACAGAAACCATGTAATTCACAGAAACCTTTCTTGCTGTAACATAGCTCTTGTTTCCTTGAGACTGAAATCAGGCAGGAAGCCCTAAGTGAGAAATACAAATCTGCAATATAAAAACTTGCTGAAAAATAATATTTAAAAAATAACAATTTGCATTTGTATGTGTTACAAACATAACAACCTGACAAGCTGTTGACAAAATACAGTAGCTAACAAGATAACATATTGTTAAATTTATTTTCTGAGAAGTGAGACTTAATAAAACAGACAACAGTGTGTTGAAAAATAGATTTGGTAACAAAAAGATAATAGTGGTCGAAACACGCAACATTACCTTCATTTTCTGGCACCAAACTAGACTGCTGGCTGTTGTATGCTGGGCTGCCGAGGAGAAGGAAAAGGCAAAATGGGCAAGCGTCCAGGGGCCCATACGCTTCCAAGAGTAAAAAACCAGAAAACAATTTAATAACAAAAAATAATGTACATCTTGAAAAATGTAGTGTACGCTCATTCAACAACTGCCATTGGCCTATCTGGCCAATATTTAGAAGTAGCACAGTAGCGTGACCATCTCCCATGAATAGGTCACCTGCATATGTCATTATTAAGAAGCCAGTGGCCAATGAAACCACACACTGTATTTAGGCAGTCTAGTCTGCAACCACACAATGTACATTGTGCAGGTTTGTAAATTTGTGTTATTAACCAATGTAAAGTTGTAAGAGAAATGTTATAATATGATTTTGCTTAAACTTACACTGCACCACAATCATTCATCCTTATAACTTAGAGAAATGATACAAAACGAAGACAAAAACAATTTCATAAACGTTGGCAAAATTCAAATAAACTGATTAAAAACTGAACTACACTACCAGTATAATACGAAGCACTGAATACAAAATTGTTATAAAAATTAATAAAACATTATTCCCAAAAAATTTAAGTCGAAATGCAAAATTAAAAAAAAAAAGGGGGGGGGGAATTATAAAAATCTAATACAGAAGTGCAATTAACGTAACATTCCAAATGTAAAAACTGAACACCAGATGACATAATTGAACAGATACCTTACCATACACACATTGCAAAAATCGAATTACAGTCGAGCCTCGCAACTACAACAAAAACACAACTACAACAGTATTCTCGCATCCCTTAAAAAAAATTTAATTTTAAAAATTGAAAAATATTAAACTGGAGAAATGCAAGATATTACACATAGAAAATTTTTTTAAAAATATATTCATTAAGATGCAGTAATAAATAACAACCACGTAAAATGCACTTACAGTGCACATCTGGTAAGTTAGGCAGCGGAACACCGAAGCCATGAGGTGACACTGTCTCTTTCCCACCTCCTTTTGCTCACACACTATGTGCACTTATCTATGCTTACCCTGCTACAGCTGACGTTTTACTGCCAGGACCTTGAGTCAATTGTGACTAGTAGCAAGAACAACGAACGAGAGGACGCGTTAGTGTCAAATATCTTTAGTGTCTGCTTTGTCAATGCAATTTGCCTGATGGTCTGAATAATCAAACTGAGCGCGCGTACACACACAGTCAGAAAAAAATAAATATGAAACAGCACTGCATGCATGCTTTATTTTTTTAACAAGCCAACAGAGTTTAATACAACTGGAGTGAAGGTCATGACAAAAAAAAACATACTGTTTGTCCATCTATCAGCAGATCTCATCAGCTCAGCAAGTGCAAAGTGTTAGAAAGTAAACAACTGTGGTTAAAAGTTTCACAAGCCTTTAAATTACGCTGGTATGAATATTCTTCCCCCCCACCCCCCTTTTTCATGAGTTCATAAAAAAAATTTTGATTGATGCTCTGGATTCATCTTTGTACACATTTGAAAATAATCGCACCATGCACGGCTACACACGTTGAACACTGCACTCTAGCAGTAACATAATTAATCAATAGAGAACATGCTGTAAAAATTACAGTATGCTACAACGCCAAACATTAACTACACTAAAAGTACATGACATTCCCTCAACTATTTATTTTTTTGTGCTGGCAAGTTGTGTTTATATTTCAGAATGTTTTATTTTATGGTGTGTGCTAAGAGTGATATGCATGTTACATAATGTCACATTCTGACAGAGCAGCGAAACAATATCTCCATCATAGTTCTCATGCTGTCTGTTACAGCGCTGTTGCGACTGGTTAGTGCATACCTAGATCCCCGATATCTTCTGTTGCTGCCAAAATCAACAAGAAAGGCTCTAGATGTACACAACGTTACGCAACGCTGGACATAGGAGATGGTATTATAGGCTTTTCGGGTACCAATTTCTTCGGTAAAATTCTGTCTGTTAAATGAAATCATCATTCAGTTTTTAAAAAGTGTCTGTTTTACGTCAGTGATAGTTAAACACAAACTTAGAGAAAAAATTAATTTTAACAAAAACAACACAACAACAAATATCTCGGAAACCATGGCTTGACGTAGTAGCAGGGCTCGACTGTATATACTCTTTGAAATAAAAACTTATGTATAATTATTCTTTAAGTAACAATCACAAAAAATATATATTTCCTTAATCATTAACATTATTCAAGACTTTTGCTGAGTAGAAAAACTATGAGAAGCTTCAAAATAAAGCATGGTATTAGCAAGATAAATAAAATAAGAAAAAGCCATACTTCTTAGATCACAGCATGAAAAATGGCATGCAAGCTCATGAAATACAGGCCATTGACAGTGTGTGGATTCTTTTCATAAGGAACTGTAACCAAAATATAAGTGGAAAATGGATAGGTACCTCAATAGTAATGGACTGTACTTGCGAAACTCTCAACTAATTTTCTAAGATTTGTAAATTCCTTGACATGATAATGTCTATAAACCTAAAATTCTTGTGCATGTTGCACTTACATCTGAAGCCAGTCAACATAACCAACAACTTTCATGCCAGTGGCACAAACTGAAACACATTAATACATGGATGGCATTTTCCATATTTCAGGCACAATACGTTAATTCAACTCTAATTTACTGAATTCCTCGATGAATTCAGTTAAGTACACACGTACAGTAACAAATGTAACTCATTTTGAAGAACAAGAAAAGTTAAAGACTTTGATAACATTTTGTATTTGAGAGATTAATAACATAATAATACTGTTCTAACTCACTTAGACATCATCTAACTTAACTTACACCCTGTTAGATACAACTTAATCAAACACTTTAGTAGCTCCTTATTACTTTACTAAGGTTGTTCTTAATTTTTCTGGGAATACAACACTTTTAGCTCAGTAAACCACTAAAAATAATTCTTCAGAACAATTTTAATAGGCATCTTAATTAGACTGCTGTAACAACAGCACTTATATATAATAGTTAAATGATACTGTTACAAAAATTCTTATTTCTCGTCTATGATGGTTTAACATGTGTTATTCAATCAGATAATAACTGTTTAGTTTTCAGCAACTTCACATGGTATTAAGTATGGATACAATTAAAAATAAATAAAGTATGTACGATTCTTCCCCTCAAACTACCTCAAATACATCTTTCGATTAAGTACTAAACTAATTTGTACATGACATCAGTGACGTTCATCAAAATCTTGATGGAAAGAATGTAATTTAAACTAAGAACACCATGCACTAGCCAAATAAGGTGAGTCAATACCACATCAGTGGCGATTTTTATAACACAGTATGTAATGTATTAAGTTAATTATATTGTTAGGATAGAAAAAATTATATGTAATAGTTGTCACATTCATATAGTATAAATATGTTTGGTCATAAGGTTGGTACCTCGGCAGAGGAGATACTGAACGTCCCTGTGAGGATATGTGATGGCTATATTGTACAAGCTGTTGTTAATGTGAATGTATACAAATTGTTATAAAACAAAAGGAATGAATAAACAAGAGAGTTACAACATGGTGGAGTAAAGTTCAGTGTCGGCCATATAATAGTATGATCGTAAAGTGAGGCACGGATACGTGTTTATTGTTCTAGAGAACACACAATAGCGAGTGCAAACGTGAAGTTACCTCTGGACCTAAACCTGCAAAGTAAGACTGCATATCAGGACTGGAAGTTCTGGGAAGCAGAGTTCGAGGATTACCTGGTAGGAACAGGACAAGATACGTCTCATGATTAGGTGAAAATATCCCTTCTTAGGAATATGATGGCGAGCGCATCTGCTAGAATCCTAGCATCTGTAAATATTCCAACAGAGGGTGCAAATTACTAGTATGAAAAAGTGAAGAAAGCCATTGAACACTATGTTGACCCACGTATCAATGAAGTGTTTGATCGTTTTCTTTTTAACCAACGAGCTCAAGAGGAAGGCGAAAGTTTTGAGCACTACTTCACGGCATTACGTTACCTTGTCACAAAGTGCAACTTTAACACATCATCAGCCACAAGTACTACGAATGTGAGTAACCAAGGACAACCGGAAGAAACTGCAGAAGAGAAAATGCTGCGCGACTGAATCGTTCATGGAATTCGAGACACAACTGTACAATAGACATTGCTTTGCACGAATACCCTCACTTTTAACAAGGCAGCGGCTCATTGTCGCGCCTGTGAACAGAGCAAGTTACAAGTGCTACAAATTCATCAGAAGAGTGCAGATGGAGGAGTTTGTCATGTGTTGATTCTGTGAATAGGAATTAGGGGAGTGGGTCGAAGAAAAGTGATAAAAATGGTAGCAGCGTAAGCAAGGAATAAAATTGTATCAGGTGACACATTACACATGGTCCACGAGAATGTCCAGCTTATGGCAAGTGTGCCAAGTGTGGCACACTCAATCATTTTGCGAAGGCATGCAAAATAAAAAAGTTACAGGCAATAGACCAACGTTCAGTGGACAGCTCTGATTAATCTTTGTATTGTGACAGTCTACAAGTGTATGTTAATGTCGTAGATATTAGGCCCACTAGTAAATCAGGTACATACTAATAAGACAAAAACGATGACATACCCCAATGAGTGGCAGGAGAGGTTGCACATTGAAAAAAAACTGTAAAGTTGAACACAGGAGTCCAACAAGTCAGTATACTTTTAGGAAGAAAAAAAAACAGTTTACAGTGCAGCCAACCAGAGTCAAACTAAAAACCTTGGATGGTGTTATCACTCCATTGGGGAAGGACACCCTTTGTTGTACAGCAAAAGGGAAAGAAGCCATGCTTGAGTTTATGATTGTACACCTAGATGTTCCCCTGCTGGGGCTGTCAGGATGTGTGGCACTCAACATAGTACAGCATGTTAATGTTGAAATTAAGGAAAGTGTGAAGGATAACTCTGTAGCACAAAACCCAGGAGTGTTCCAAGGTCTAGGTAGTTTTCCTCAAGAGAGTACAATTTTAGCCAAACCTGGTGGCATATACAGATAGGTGTATTGCCAGTTACCACACGGGGTATCTAGTGCACCGGAAATTTTTCAAAACCTAGTTGAAACAAACTTTGCAGATATTCCCAAAACAATAATTTATTTTGACGACTTACTATGCATGGGGTAAAGAAATCCCTGATACCACCGCCAGTCAGGTAGTTCTTGGCCACGGCTATAAATATTAAATTTAACAAAGAGAAGCTACAATACAAGTTGCAGGAAGTAAAATATGTAGGACATATGTTCTCTTTGGAGGGCATGAAGTTGATCCTGATAGGGTAAAAGCATTGAATGAACTGAAACCCCACTAACAAAAAGCAGTTACAACGCCTACTAGGTATGTAAGAGGGTTTGTCCCACAAATGGCAAACATAATGGCATCCTTGTGTGAGTTGTTGAACATGGCACGGCTACCAGGTCATCAAACTGCATTTGAGTTGCTCAAAGAAAACGTTGCCTCTACTCCCTTGTTGGCATCATTTGACTCAAGCAAGGACATTACATTGCAATGTGATGCCTCACAGAATGGATTAGGGTGTTGCTTATTCCAAGAAGGGACTTCAGAAGGTAAATTCCAATTAGCTGCTACATGCTCACGACGTCAGTGAGAGCGAACGTAACTACTCACAGTCTGAAAAAGAACTGCTAGCCATCTCGTTTGCCACAACTAAGTTACATAACTTAATATACGGTCATCACGTGTACATTCAAACAGATCATAAGCCCCTCGTTTCGATAGTGATAAAGCAAATTGGTAAAATTGGGTCAGCTAGGCTTCAACGCCTGAGAATGAAACTTCTCAAGTATTCCCTCCACGTGTACTATGTCCCAGGTAAAGATCTTTATTTTATGGACACGCTATCTCGATCAGGTTGTGAGGAAAGGGAAGATGACCTAGAAACTATGGAAATGGTACACTCGGTAAGCGCTCACTTGCCAACGAGTGATACCAGGAAAGCTGAGTTTAAGGTAGAAACATCTTAAGATCCCCAGCTAAAGACAGTAATTGAACTAAGTCTACGGGGCTGGCCTCACCCAAGTAAAGTTCCTCAAGAATGGAGGTCATACTATAAAATACAGGAGGATCTCCATATTGCAGACAATATATTGTTTCTAGATGACAAGGTAGTAGTTCCAAGATCACTGAGGTCATACGTGCTATGGTTGGTTCATGAAGGTCACCTAGGGGTTCAAAAAACTCTAAACAGGGCTCGTAAATTGTTTTACTGGCCAGGAATGTCCACAGACATCAAGGGCAAGGTTGCAAGCTGCACTACATGTGAAAAGTTCAGATCAAAAAATTATTGCGAACATCTACTTCCTCATGAAGTACCGAAACTGTGATACATTCTTGTAGGAGCAGACATCTTGCAGGATGCTGGAAACTCCTACCTTATCCATATTGATTACATCGCTCACTGGTTGGACATACTCTGTCCATTAACCAGTAAGACAGCTGACTCAGTCATCAATGCAATGCAGACAATATTTAATGTACATGGTTTCCCAAAAATCCTTATGGCAGACAATGTACCATTCAACTCCCATGAATGCAGAACATATCTCACTCGGATTAGGACTAGCAGTCCCCACTACCCTAATGGCTTGGCCAAGAAGGCCGTAGGAATCAGCAAAAAAATCTTGTGGGAGAGTCAAGTTGAAGGGTCTTATTATAGGGACTTATTGAGGGAGCATAACAATATGGTTGTCACTGGACTAAATGCCTCACCAGCACAGACATTATTCAGTAGACAGGTTAGAAATCCAGCAGCAATGAATTTTGCAGCCCTTCAGCCAGTAGTGCAAGAAGGAGTATATGAAGCTCTACTGTCCAAACAACACAAAACAAAGGGGTTCCATGATAAAACAGCTAGGAGAGTAGGCGTTAGCTTTGAGGAAGAAGAGAGGATTGTCGTTAGAATGGACACGAACTGGATTGCTGAAATTTAAAACGTGAAGCAACGGCAGATGTTGAACGTTTTACGCAGTATATTTCTTCCCATTGCCACAGACAAAACTTATGACACTTTACAGAACGGCTGCCAAGGACATAGTTCACTTCACTGTGCACAGATTGCAGCACTACTTGCTCAGAACAGGAGGGGATACCCATGTTTACCCACCTAACCTGTTCTACTCTAATTTCCCCTACATGATAAAAAAAAAAAAAACATGGAATATACAGCATGGACCTGAATTCATACGCAAAACTCCAGGACAAGATTGTTTATGTAAAAATAAGGTGGTGTTACGTTGACCAACACTATTGTGTGGTGAATATTAAGGGAGCTACAAGACATTGAAAAAAAAAAATTTGAAATACATTTTTTGAAAGTATAAGAGATGGAGCCGTCAAAATTGGCATAAATCTCTAAGAATGGGAGCAAATTAATATATGAAAATGTGGTTGACGCAACTTTCCCCTTCACTACTTATGTAGGGGTTACTCAACCAATTTGTGTAAGTAACTTTTAAATACCAACCAGTAACAAAATATTAAATATTCTATGCATATCACTGCTTATCGCACAAAATGAAGGGGAACATACCTTTTGTGTTAATTCAATCCGATAAACTGTTCTTGAGAAAATATGAATCAAAATACGAAGACGCAGTGTAACCCAGCAGAGGTAGACAATACAACAGCTTTCTGAGCCATGCTAATTGCAGCATTGGATGGTTAAATTGAGTACAGTAGCGAGATTTGGGTGACGTTACGACAACTAACACGTGTTGTATGAACGATGCTGTAGTGTGGCAAGTGATTTCATTTTATTTTTACACGAAACTGCTGAAGATATTTTCAACCCGCCTATAAAAATAACACACATTAAAAAATAATAACATTTAAACATGCAACATTCTTATTAGAATCATGATTTTGGGCTACCACAAAGAAGCAAAAACAGCATTCTTTTGTATTAACATCAGCAATAAAGTACCACTCAAATTCATAAGAACAAAGACACGCAAAAAGTCTACGTAAGCCGAAATGATAAAGTATTTGTTACTACCTACATATGAAAGTGTAGAGTAACGACCCAAAGTGTCACAAAAAATTAATACTAGAAAAAATACTGTCTGGCAATACGTCGTTTGTAGCAAAGTCAGCCTAATCACCCACCAGTTTTCGCGCCCCACACGTGGGAGATAAAATTTGCTACATAAGCCTCTTAACACCAATTCTTGGGAGTTGATGATGTTGAAATGAGGTGAAAATGGAGCAGTGGCAGAATGCAAGAGGAAGGAAATTAATCTTGAGAAATACGCTGGCTAGCGGTAACTGCCGACACCAACCACTGCCTTAATGCTTAGATTAAGAGAGTCCACTTGTACAGAACAAGGAACAGAGCACAAATAGGAGATAGGATCAATGTATTTGCTCGTACTACATACGTATTTATTAACATCAATACGTATTTACAATAAGTGTGAATTGCGTCCCCTCACTTCAACACACAGATGGCAATGACTAATTAGGTTGGCCTGGACACGTGCATAAATGTTTGGTATGGCACGTGCACAATCAAATACAGCTATCATGCGTGCAACGAGATCTTTCTGACTAGTCACAGGCGCCTCGTAATCAGGGAGTTGACATGACCACAAAAAAAAAAAAACCAACGGAGTTAGGTCTGGAGATCTAGCAACCTGCAAACGTGGTGTTAAGATAGTGGCACATGGCAGCAGAAAAATGTGGTGGTGCCCCATCGTGCTGAAACATGATGGTGCGCAAATTGCTAATGGTAATCCCCCCAGCAATTCCGGCAGTACATCCTGCAGGAACGCTAAGTAATGGACTCCATTGAGGTGGTCAGGTAACAAATAAGGTCCCAAAAAATTATTGTTGACAATGCCAGCCCGTATGTTGACAATGTAGTGCACTTGTTTGCCCATAGGGTTCATGTGGGTGATGGAGATTGTGGTGGGAGTAGATGTGGCTGTTCCATTTCCTACATCTGCGGGGTTTCACTGCACCTTCGTATTTTGATTCACATTTACTCTAAAACGGTTTATCGGAGTGAATTAACACAACTGGTACTTTCTCCTTCCTTTTGCGCGATAAGCAATGATATGCCCTGAATATTTTATTAAAGCTTAGTGTTTAAATTCACACAAATAGGTTGAGTATCCCCTACATAAGCAGTGCAGGGGAACATTGCATCGACCACATTTTCACAGATTTATTTGCTTAGATTCTTAGAGCTCTATGCCAATTTTGGTGGCTCCATCTCATACTTCCTAGTATTTTTCACAAAATGTATTTAAAAATTTTGTTTTCAACGTCTTGTAGCTTCCTTCATATTCACCACACAATAGTGTTGGTCAATATAACCCACCTTATTTTACAAAAACAATCTCATCCTGGAATTTGGCACACAAATTCTGGTCCACGCTGTATAATGGACCTACAGTGATTGTAATCAACTGCAGTTGATTACCATTTCCAACATTTTTGCTTACATACAGTAGTAGTCCAAAGGATGAAAATACCACAAAAAAAAAAAAAAAAAAAAAAAAAAAAAAAAAAAAAAAAA
>PNEQ01061823.1:0-16006 GCA_003012365.1 Medauroidea extradentata | reverse complement strand
AAAAAAAAAAAAAAAAAAAAAAAAAAAAAAAAAAAAAAAAAAAAAAAAAAAAAAAACTGTATTACTACTTCAGCGGCCCGCAGGAGCAGTTGCGAAAGTGACGTGAATAAGGACTGAAAACTACATAATAAATAAGTACTTCATGTGATCCTTTTCCTCCCCCAGCAAGGTTGTGATTTTTCACAAGGATTGAATTAAAAAGTCTTCACTTTACTTTGAATGGAGCAATGTTTCACACCGGTACTCGACACATGGGCGTAATTTGAGCATTTTGATTGGGTGGCAAGGATTACCAGGCATAAAAGATTTAAGAAAGGGGTTGGAAATCGAACAGCTTCCATCCAGTATGTATACACTTTTGTATTGATTACTTTATATAATTAGTTAAATTAAAAAAAAAACAGTGTAATGGAAAATGCGCAAGTAAAATTTTATTCCGAAGCTAAGAAAGAGAATTTTATGTTCTCTAACAACAAAATTTTGGGGTGGCAACTGCCACTCCTAGCCACCCCCGAATTACGCCTATGACTCGACACTCGACACTCGACTGCCCAGGATTGAGGTTGTCATATGAACGCACTTACATACTGCGTAGTACTGAGAGTGTACGATAAGTCGACGAACTACGTCCCATGTGCGCACTTGCCATTGTACTAGGTTATGGCGGGGAGAGAGGGGATACTCGACCTGTGGACGACACCTCTCCAGGAGATAGCAGCAGCACTTATATAAGGGTCACTTGAGGTACGTGCAGTTGTTTGTTTTGAGGAGGTTCTGTCTTCAGTGCAGAGATGATCGTGCTACCATTGTTGTGCGCGCTAGTCGTCTCCATCTCGGCGGCCGTCAGCGAGCCGTAAGTCACTTGTTTCTAGCTGCATCGCTTCAGTCAAGCCCCGTACACTCTCTCGTTTACACTCTACTCAATTACTTACTTCATTCTGTTAATAAATTTCGATTGCGATTTTATACCAGAACCACGGCCATAGAAGAACAGGTCTGGACACTCGCTTGGAAACTTGATCCCCTTGTTGTTTGGCTGCAGTTAACCAAATTACCGATAATGCTATACTTTTTTGGCGCTGTAATCCGGGCGGTCGAGCTCAAACTCCGCACACTTCCCTCCCACTAAGATAAACCGTTTATCAAAACGTTTTTTTTTTTATCAATTTATGAATTTCTTCCTTCGCTCACAATTTTAAATCATGGCTCCAGAAATCTTAATTTTCTTTATAATGTTAACAATGGAAAAAAAGTGGGCGGAATTTGAGTTCGACCGCCCGAAATACAGCGCCAAAAAGTACATTCTCGGTAACTTGACGAACTACAGCCAAACAACAAGGGGTCAAGCAAAATACATTGTTAGATAGGCGAGTGTCCAGACATGTTCTTCTACGACCGTGATTTAGGTTTTGGAAACTCCGGTTCTCATTTGCTCAGTAGTAAACACAGATCAACCACCTAAAGGTAACATAGTATATCGTTAAATCGAAAACTGTGGTCCTAGTCCTTTACTATGCGCATATGGTAGTGATACAGTTGGGGTAGATTGAATTGTGTAGTAGTGGAATGATCGAGCAGGAAGATTTGCATAATGACTGAATGGGTATGATACATGTCATGGATGATTCTTCATGGATGTACAGGGCTGCGGAGCCGATAAGATGGAATGACAAAGAATGAGTAGACAATTCTAAGAGCTGGGGGAATGGGAGAGCAGGAAGAAATGGGGGATGAGGGTTGTAGGTGTGGTGGTGATGAATGAGAGAGCAGGAGGAAATGGGAGGCGAGGGTTGCTACTGTGGATTTTAGGAATGAGAGAGCAGGAGATAATGGAGGGGAGGAGGAGTATGAGGGGGGAGGAGGAGGAGGAAATAGGATATGAGGGTTGCGGCTGTGGATTTAAGGAATAAGAGAGCAGGTAAAAATGGGAGATGAGTGTTGCAGCTGTGGTTTTAAGGAATTGTATAGCAGGAGGAAATGGGTGATAGGTGGAAGGGAAGAGGAGTATGAGGAGGAGGGGAGGAGGAGGTGGAGAGGAGGAGGGGAGGAGGAGGTGGAGAGGAGGAGGTGGAGAGGAGGAGGTGGAGAGGAGGAGGTGGAGCATGATGATTGTAGCTGTGGTGCTGATGAAAGAGATAGCAGGAGGAAATGGGAGATGAGGGTTGCAGGTGTGGTGCTGGTGAATGAAAGAGCAGGAGAAAATGTGAGAGGAGTGGGAGAGTTTAAGAAGGGGTGTAGGAGGGGGAAATGCGAGATAAGGGTTGGAGGTGTGGATTTCAGAAACGAGAGAGCAGGAGAAAATGGGTGATGGGGGGAGGAGGAGAAAGTGGGTGTTGAGGTTTGCATGTGTGGTGCTGATGAATGAGTGAGCAGGAAGAAATGAGAGATAAGGGTTGCAGGTGTGGATTTAGGGAATGGGAGATGAGGGTTGCACCTGTGGATTTAAGGAATGAGAGAGCAGGAGTAAACAGGAGATGTGGGTTGCAGGTGTGGTGTTGGTGAATGAGAGAGCAGGGGGATTGTATGAGTGGAATGAGAGAGAGAGAGCAGAAGAAAATTAAAAACATGATGGTGGCTGAAAACAAGATGGCGGCTGAAAACAAGATGGCAGCTGAAAACAAGATGGCGACCAGAAACAAGATAGCGGCGATGATGTCATCCAAGATGGCGGACACAGCACCACACCCTCAACTCTCTTGTCCCCGGATTGAACAATTTTCCCTACTCGTGTATTTTTTGCTTTAGATTTTTTTTTAAATTTAACTTCCTAGAAAAAAAATTATGACAACCAGAAGAACGAAAATTTTAAATTAATGGATGTGGTTCTTTCCTTCATTCTAGCAAACTGCTGGCAGGTTAAGTCAGTAGTTAAAGTGCTTAAAAACATTTAGTAAATCTTTTATTTTCATTTCCTTCCTAATTCATTATAGTGTGACTTAAAACATGTACTCTCTTGTGGACGTTCTGAAAGTTTATGAACTTTCAATTTCATTACAGATGCCTCATCAAAGCAGCTGCAGCTACCTATTTTGTTGTCAAGCCATGTAACTCAAAATAAGCCACTCCAGCAGGTATCATGTGCATCTCAACAGTGTATAGTATCTGTTTCCCACCATGCACCAGTGACGGTAACATGACAATTGATAGTGGTTAGTGTTCCTGGCAAGTGGGAAAGGGTCCCGGGTTAGTTTCCCGGACGGGGAGAAAAGTTTACATCGGGTTGAGTACTGGGTGTTGTGTCATATACAGAAATAGCTAATGACCGTAACATCCGCACCTAGTTGAACCTCACCTGTTCCTCTGAGATCATAACCAGCCTCTTGGGGATGAAAATTCGTCACCATTATCATCATTAAGATTTAATAGAGCTATTTTGATTCTTACAATAGTAAGCCGAGTGGTGACACGGTAAAACCTCTGGCCTCTCGCTGTGGCGATCCGGGTTCGATTCCTGGTAGGTTAGTCCGTATTTCACGTGTGGAAAACGTAGCGGACGTTGCTATTGGGCGGCGGGTTTGCTAGGGTATTTCTATAAAAATTGGAAAATATTGCCATTTCTGTTAGCACGGCACTTATCTACCTCATTACGCAGTCACAGTCCTAATGTAGAGAGACTGGTAGAAGATGTAAGTATGTTGTAGCAGGAAGTGTGCCTTTGTTGTTGCAGGAGGTGGACGACCAGCTACAATGACAAACTGGACATAGTGTTGAACAGAGTGCAGCAGTATGGACCACTGATAGGGCTGGACCCCATGAAGCTGCCAGACGTCAACAGGACCCTTACTGTCGTGAGTACATAACCTTGCTTCATTTCTCCGTCACGTCATCCACGGCAAGCATGTCTCTTGTTGAAGGGACTCGTCACTAAAACTTTCAATACAGTAGAATCCCGATTTTACGAGGCCTCACAATGTCAGAGAACTGTCTCGTAAAATCACTGCCTCATAAAATTGGGATTCTACCGTATTTTATTTTTTGTACTAGAAAGTAATTATTCTGGAGACTACATCTTCCATGTATTAAACATTTTTAGCTTCAAATTTTTGCATAACAGCATGTCAAAGACATACATTTGTATGTAACTGAAGCATAAAATAATTAAAACCATCTGACTTAATAAAATTAAATAGCTTACACTGAAAATATACGTCATTTTGGCTATTTAAAATTTTGATTAAAGCAGAATAGGATAGTTTTGCATCTCTTTAAAAACAACTGAATTACATTTATCTTGCAAAAAAAATTCAAAATATAAAATTTTTTGTCTGTTTTGTATTCTTCTTAAGGGGTATCACCTTGGATTTGTCTGTTTTTTCTCTATAACTTCTGTTCCAGTCGATGCATCTAAATTTTTGTCACGACAGGGCATAGATGCAGACTTAATCGATTTTCTGTGATTGCTGGAACCATAATACTGTATATTCATTATTTTGCAACGGGAAACAACTGAAAAGTAAAAATTGCTTTATTTACGGAAGCGACTACAGAGGCCACACAATTAACAGAAACAATGCTACGTGGATTCCAAAAAGTGAATGAAACAGTAAACTATGCCTTGTCAGCGTGAAAAAAAAGCAAAACAATGTGTCTATGCCCTGATTTATCAGAAAAACCGTAAAACCGATCTGACAGGGATCAATTCCCCTTAAAGCAGTAATATGACACATTGTTTCGGTGTGAATTATTTCATTAAGTCAGTTTTTTTTTCTGAAATTGACATACCGTAATAAGAGTACCATCTGAGAGAAAATAAAAAATTCCTAAGTTGAAGTTAAGTAACATGCAGTTCTCATTATTGTACCCACAGAATCTTAAAACTGATACAAATAGTAAATTATTTAAAAAAAATCAAGAATATATAAGACTGCAAAATACATGCGTACAAAATTTTTATTTGTCTATTTATCAAACAACAATTGTCATTAAAGTAATTACATGCATATGATGCTGGTGACTGTCAACATCTACTAAGACTCAGAATTTGTATCTCTGAACGAGGTTTTCTTAACATTAAGAATACAAAATTATAATGTGCATACAACCAGGCAGACAATCTTTAGTAGCCAAATAAAAACTAAATAATTTTGTTTTAACAACAAAATATTTTACTGACCCTATACAATTGATTTGTTTGTGCAAATAAAATCTTGTTTTAGTAAAATAACTTACCTACATTGTGTTAACGAAAACATACGTGTATGGGCAGCTCACCTAGTCTTAGTGCGAGTATTGCTATAACTAACCCAGAAGTGCTGCGTCTCACTAGAGGTTACTGCTTGTTCCAGAACGTGCTGTTGGGCCAGGTGTCGGGTGGCATTGTGAACACTAACGGCATTCTGACGGGTGCCACAACGCTACGTCGTAAAGGGGATGCCACCGCCCGCTTTGAATCCAATGCCATCTACATTGACGCTGACATAGACTTTGTCGACCTCGACGTGAGTCGCACACTACGTGCACTGTACTATCTAGCCAGTGTCCTGGAATTGATCTTAGAACATCAGCCTCCTTGAATTTTTAAAATTTTTGCTACTTTGGTTTTCATGTATTTTTACAAGCTTTTATTTGACTTATTTCGTTCATAGGTCTGTCATTCTGGTCCAAAATTTGTATTCCAGCGAGGAGGCGTGAAACGCCATTACACGTAAGGTCGTTGTACCCGTAAAATGTAATTATTTTACATTTGTGCCAAACACTATGTCTTGAAGTAGCTTATATCATTTAGTATCAAAATCAATTATCTTGTTTCTGCAATAATTATTTTTATTTTGGCTATGCTGCAACTGCCATTTTGTGACTTTTTGATCATTGATTATGCTGAAACTACGAGATCTACATTTTTTATTTGGGGAAATGACATATCTGATGTGTAAAAGTTGACAAATACTCAGCACAAATTTAAAATGATGATTTTTTACGGGTCCAACATCCTTAAAATAACGGCTCAAACATTTAAGAAAATATTCAAATTTTTAAAAGTTCTAGGCCTGTGCTTATGTAAGTTGTTTTACTCCATTTCATGTAAGTTTGGTAAAATTTGACAGCTACTTATAGAAAAAACTTTTAACATTTTGTGATTTGTGGCGTAATGCAAGACAAATTTTGCAGTACAAATGGTAAAATGGACTTTTTCGGCTAGTTATAAAAATAAAAATATTTTGCATCTTGCCACAACTCACAAAGTATAAAAAATTATTGCCCGTAAGTAGCTGCCAGATTTTATTAAACTTATATGAACTAGAGTATATTTACTGCTTGCGCCTTTTGATCTGCGACCAAGAAGGGCTTGTTGTGTAGCTTTACTGTATAACTTGGTAAACTAAATATTATTTGTAACTTTTTAGTTCAATAGTTAATAAATAAAGCTAGTTTATAAAACGTAATTTTTACTGTATAGTGGGTATACTTTGCACCAGCATGGGTAACTTTGCACCACCAAAAATATTTGTTTCTAGGTCGTTTGGTGAAATAAAGACACATAATGACTGGGTATTTAAAAAATTATAATTTAATACCATAGAAATCACTTGTCTTTCGACTATCAGCCTTGAAAATATATTTTTTGGTGGTTTAAAGTTACACATGCTGGTGCAAAGTATACCAAGCTTACGGTATGTTAATTTATTGTACATTTGGACTTGCAAGGCATGGAATAAGACATGATTAACATTTTAATGGAATAATATAATTTACTTGGCTTGTAAGGTTACTCAAAATTCCATTTTATTTACTTCTTAGGCAATCCCACACAGCAAATTCATAAAAAGACTCCATAAATTTTATGTATTATTTTCAGTCTATGCTATATTGTAGTCTAGGACACAAAATCTGAAGGGGAAGGGGGGGGGGAAACCTATGGAGGAAAAAGTAAAATGATTCAAGGTTGATGAATGACTTGTATCCTAACTGGGTCACTGACACAAAAAATTTAACCTAAATAACTCCATAAAAAATTTAAAAACAAAAATACAGCAGTTCTAGGCAACATGTTTTCATCAGCTCTGTGATAAAATACCTTGCAAACATGTAGCAGTTTTTAAGCATACTTAATCTCTTTTACTGAGTAATGTGGCGCAACAGTAACACGATGGCCTCACATTCGTGAGGACTCTGGTTTGATCCCCAGCACTGGATGTCCTGATTTAGGATTTCCATGGTTTTCTAAAATCACTCCAAGTGAATGCTAGGATGTTTCCTTAAAGGCCACGGCATATCTTAGTCGTCTGTGGCCACGGCAGATTCCTCTCCTTGTTCCTGTAGTACAAAGTTTTGTCTCACCGTCTCCAATGACCTTGCTGCTGACGAGTAGAGCCCACTTGTCTACCTACTGTGATGCTACCGACATCTTACAGTTCGTACTCCACGGGCGCGCACGTTTACACTCCTCGTCAACTAAATGGGTTCAGGGTTGCTCTCGGCTAGTCATGGCCTCAGTGGTAGAGACCCAAGTTCTTACTCATCGCCGTGGGCACGAGAAGAGAAGAACGACACGACTATTCACTCAGGCGTGTGTACAGTAAGGTAGTTACCACTAATAAATGACCATGTCATTATAAGGTTCCATGATGTTTATCCCAACTTCAGATTACCTTATACCGGCATGGTTACAAAACCCTGTACACGCGGTCGCGGTGGGCTCTTACCGTAAAATTTATACTGTAAATCTTACGTTTATACAAATTATGACCAGTAACTAAATTGCAAAGACCAGCGGCCCATGCTTCTCAAACTGTATGTGCCCTGGCACCGGTGCTACTACACTCGCATCCCACCCACGTGCTTCCATGGACGCTCTCCCACACACGTCCTCCCTCTACGACATCACAACAGCTAAGAAAGAATAGCTATCGTCCAGCGCCCTCGCTGGCCCAGCCGGAAGTCGCCCATAGATAAGATGCCACAGTATGGCCACCTCAGACTCCCCTTCACCTACTGAGAGCACTCCTTATTTTACTGGTGTTGCTGTTATCCATTCCTATTGGTACTACAGCTTAAAACGGCAAATATCAAATTACAACATTAATATTACAATTTTTTGTTTCAAAACATTTCCCTTGAAATCATGTTATCTCAGTTCCTTTTATTTTCTTGCAGTGTTGGCAGTAGCAATTATATCAGTTCCTTGCGCTCAGCGTTTCTTAACATCTGCATTTCTAAGAACAAAGGTGATGTAAACAACAACAACATGAACAATCACATTTTCCTTAGCCTCGAGTGCTCTCACCTACCATACATAATGGTCAAATTAAGCAGTAATTATTTATTTATACCGGTTAGGCCCACCGCTCATAAACTTAATTTATTTACTTTACAACAAATTTCAATGCTTAAATTTATATAGACCAATATTTCTGTCCTCTTCCACCTCCTTTATCTCCTGCCGTGGTCTACACCTACATACAGGTGTCAAGTCCCGGCCTCACACAACTTAATTTTAACACAGGTCCTTCGTTTGTTGCTTCCCCTTGTGATCTCGACGCACTATACTGCCCTCGGCACCACTCATCCTTTCTCTTATAGCAAGTGCTCACGAAGCATTCCGAGATTCCATTAGATCTATGCTGACGCCGGTAATCACGTACAGAAATATGTTTATGTTTAAGAATTAAGTTTTAAATTATGTTATGTTTATGCCAGACTGAAAGCTACAACTACGCATCAGAAATAAATTTGGAAACAAATAGGGCGGGTAGGCCAAGTACCTTACACTACTACGTAAATCTATTTTGGTAAACTCAAAGTATAAAATTTTGATGTTATAAATGATTCACCAGAAATACATCTGTCTGGGATATAGCTTTCCCTTAAGTAATTGGTTTCTACACGGAGTTCCAGACACACGTCAGTTTCATATAACTTGTTTTGTATAAACATGTGTCTTATGCCAAATTCAGCATTAGATTGAAGACATTGGGGACAGGAAGTAAAGAAGAACTAAATCACATACTGTACTATCCTCTACATACATAAAATGAAGTGTCCTGACACACTCACTCACTCACTCACTCACTCATCAACGCACAGCCCAAACAGCTGGACCTAGAACCATGAAATTTTGAGGGTAGGTTCCACTTGCCACTAAGAATGGCATCCACTAAGAATGGATTTTTCGAAATTTGATAGTTAAGGGGGTGAAAAGGGGTGAAACGTGTTTTAAAAGAATCCTTGATATTTCGTTAACCGGGAATGATATAATAAATTTTTTAACGTCATAATATTGCCCAAAGAAATGCATATTCAGAAATTTCTAGATTTTGCGAAATTCGAAAATTAAGGGGGTGAAAAGCCGTAAAATATGTTTTTCATTAATCCGTGATTTCTCCTAAACCATTTCAGTTAATGAGGTGATTTTTCCTTTCAAATGATACTTAAGTAAATATCTAAAAAGTATTTTTACAATTTTTCGAAATTCGTCCTTGAAAGCTCTTAAAAAAATAAAACGTGTTTTTTAATTAATCCCGCTTATCTCCTAAACCAGTGCAAATACTAAAAAGGGTTTTTCCTTTAAAATAAATCTTACGTAAATATAAAAAAGTAATTTCAGGATTTTTCGAAATTCGTCCTTGAAAGCTGTTAAAAAAATAAAATGTGATTTCAAATAATCATCTGTACCACTTATACTTATTGAGATATCGAGATGATTTTTTGGTAAGAATGAAGCATATGTAAATATCTACTAATCAAATCCAGGTTTTTATGAAATTCGAAAATTGAGTACTGTAGGTGAAAAGCAGCAAAATGTTAACAGTCTCCTGAAAAAAGAGAGTGATCTAGGAGAAATAATTCAACAGTCGTTTCTTTTTGCCAACCTACTTGTAAATAAAACCTCTTTGGACTGTATCCACTACATACGAAAGAATTATCACTGAATGCCTTTAACATTCACACGGGTATTGTATAAAATTTGTGGTGTGGAAGGGGTGGGGTTACGGGTGCGTATCCCGTGCAAGACTTTGCGATGGGAATTACTGTGACATCATACGAGAATATTGTGCGCGCAACCGGCCGGCTAGTCATACATATATCATACAGAATAACGTGTGTTTGAAACTTGGAAAGATCTTGCCACTGTATGTTCAGCTTGTCAAGTAAACGTTGCTGGGAATATACGGTACCATCCTTACAACCGAGTGTAACATTCTTGCTTTCAGTATTCTTACACAAGTCGAGCACAGTTCATGACTATAGGTGCAGGCGGCAAGACGAGTGGAGAGATAGACGACTTGGTGCTTCACATCACTCTACGAGTGGACCTGACCACCCCTTACTACGGACAAGAAGAGCTTACAGATCTGACAATTAAGAGTACCGGGTGAGTACAGTACCTTCATAAAGAGCAGGCACACTTCAAGTGTGTATTCTTAACTGACTGTACTCAGTGTATTAGTAAGGGAAGGGACAAAGAGTTTTCCTTGTGTTTCTGAACTGATCAGAGTGTTTTTGTTCTACCAGCACTTTAGTGAACCAATGAAATTAGTTTGAAAATACAATTTAATTTATATTTAGAACATCGTAAATAGCGATGCACACAAAATTATTAGAGATTTGTTTTTATTTTTCTCCTTCAACTGTATGCGTCTCTCTCAGTCTACATCCAAATATACCCATAAGTACATATGTGAGCGCGTGCATATACCTATATATACCTCACATACAGGAAGAGAATGTTAAGACTGTACCTGTATGTCACCTACATAACGTACAGTACCAAACATAAGTTAACTTGCACATAAGTCATCTACTAATTTTTAAGTTCTGAATCCAGTAAAAGGATCATATGCCTCTAAATGCTCCACAGTAAATTCTCTCTTCCTTGTACAATATACAGTACCATTATCATTGCAAAGTCACAAATTAATAAAATAACAATTCTGAGAAGCAAGGAAGAATTTTAAATGCAGTTACACAAGTTTTAATGAGAATAATTCAGGTATTGTTTCATATGCTTACTTGTCAAGCCTTGGATTTTTGCACAAAATGTTTCGAAAAAAATTACAAACTTCTATTCAGGAAAAAACAAAGTGTGACTTGAAATTACCATGTGTCACTGCGCAGACTATAAACAAATTCTGACAACTCACTTATTCATTTTACAGGAGACTGACTGTGCATTTTGACAACGGCATGTCCGTGCTGGATCAGTTCGCAGACGCCATTTCAGACGCTTTCACAGCAGCCTTCAAGAACATCATCATTAATTCAGTGCAACCAGAAATCAAGAAGGCAATGGAGTACGCAATCAAGAAAATTGATGGCAGTGCTGTTTGACCGGCTGAGGGTCAAAATCAATTGCAATGACAAAAATGTGAAGTTTGAAATCCAATAAATTTACACATATGTATGTGTAACTCTGTATTTCAAATGATTAGTGAAAACTTTGAATAAAAGAACAAGGGTTCAGAAGTGGTACAATAAGGGTTGTATGGAAGAACATTATTTTATTATTTTATTTTTAGTTAAATTTTGTTTTGGAAATTTTAGATTTTAGTGTTTTTTATTTTTGGAAACAATATCATGGTTCATAAAAATACAATTTTTTAAACATATATGTAACATATAATTTTTAGAAAATGATGTCATTGCAAACAAGCATCTTACAAAATAATACAACAGTTTGAGAAAAACATAACCATAACTAAAACTGTATAGGTCTAAATGTGTTTTCAGATTATCCCAGTGTAAATTTAGAAATTTTATATGTAGTCCCTTCAATGATAACATTAAAAAATTAGATTTTTAGAGGAAATAATCAAAATTTTATATACAGCTACAGACTTTTAGTGATTTCCTTTTATTTCATAATTTAAATTCAATTTGGGTGTTTGACAGTGTATTCTCATGCATTTTGGTTGTAATTTGATTTTATTACTATTCACCACACACAGTAATCTTGTCCTTAGTCATAGAGCTTATTTTCTTGTAGACAGCACGGTTCATTGCAGACTGAACTAGTGGCTTAAAGCATGAGAATAGGAAGAGCATTATGAAATCATTGCAGCATTTTCCCAGAGTGACTTCAGAAAACAATGTAGCAAAACAATCAGGATGGCCAGACAGTAAATCGAACTGGGGTCGTCTGGAACATGAGGGGGTTCAGAAGAGAAGTTGCACAAACCTCACTGGTACACAGAACATCAGCACGTAGGTCTGTCCGAGAAGGTTGCTCCTTGCAAGATACAAATGTATGCATTGTTTTGCATGGCAACACCCTAGACATTGTACCTCTATTAAATACACAACCACACACACCCCTGTACACACACAAGGTGTACAATGAAGGACTAGGTACACAGACCTAACAGTATCTATGGTCAGGAAGTGGTATGTTTGTTCGCAAGGAATAAGAGTGAGGGAGAACATTTATTCGTTGATTTAGAACCCACCTCTGTACCAAATAATGTCATTCTACAGAGCACCACGAGGCTTAATAATTTTCTCATGGGAGTGACAATAAACTAGAACGAAACATCACCATTAACTTTACATGCAGCGTGCTATACGGGTCGTGTTTACATATGCCGCTGGAAAATATGACGTTTAACAGTGTTTCATGTTGATAAAGAATACCTATTCCTTTTGATAGGGTGCTGCAAAATAAACAAAAAGATACACGAAAGGTAAGTCAGTAACTTCTAAATGTAAACAATTATTAAAAAGGCAGTATTTTTTACTGGGCAGAAGTCGTATTGATGTCTTTTTATATATACTAAGTTAACATTTATATAGCATGATATATAGGTATTCAGACTTAAATTACACTTCATTTCTTTAGTGAATACTACAAAGTGAAGTAGCGCAAAGTTGTCAATAAATATAAATCCAAACAAACACAATCAAAATTGTAGTCAGTGAATGAAACATAATGTATGTCGTCAACAATTATAGGAAAAAAAAAAAAAAAAAAAAAAAAAAAAAAAAAAAAAAAAAAAAAAAAAAAAAAAAAAAAAAAAAAAAAAAAAAAAAAAAAAAAAAAAAAAAAAAAAAAAAAAAAAAAAAAAAAAAAAAAAAAAAAAAAAAAAAAAAAAAAAAAAAAAAAAAAAAAAAAAAAAATCAAAATTCAAGTGAAGTAGAGCAAAGTCGGTCAATAAATAGAAATCCAAAAAAATCTAATCAAAATCCAAATCGTAGTCAGTGAAGAAAAGCAAAAACATTTAAGTTGTTAAAGCAATAGACAATCCAAAACGTACATAGCAGCTAGCAAAACTCCTCACGAATAACGGTGAGATTGGGTGATGTGAGGGGAAAGGAAACAATTAAACGGCAGGAGGGGGGAGAAGAGGAAAAAGGCAGTTAAAATACTTTTTTTGTTGCAGAGAGAGGGAGCGATACAGTTTGCGAGGGGTGGGGGGCAGATGCCGCTCTGAGAAACAGATGGTGGCAGGTCAATGACCCAGCTCGCGCTGTGACCTGTTCGCCGGCAGCGATGTTTCTTGTTGAATTTTGGCTTCTTTTCTGCAGTTATCATCGTGAAACACATTACTTAAGAGCTGAGCTTGTACAGCCGATAATGCTCATACATATTACTACTTATAATGATGTTTTAACAGATCTCTGTGGCTGGTTTTCAATTACCAAAATTTTTCCTTTTATTTTATTTTCTCTCTGTTTTCAGAAATTATGTAGCAATCATTATAGTTGTTGTGCCGATGTTACAGAAGCCTAGACACTGATTGGCCCACAAGTTATTTTATTTGTGTCGGGCCCATCGTGTCACATCTGTTGCGCTATTGTGATGTCAGTATTACTGTTGTTAGAGGTGTGAACTACCAACATAAACTGTATAAGCTTCCTGTAGTACTGTATCTGTCATAGTAAACATTTCTTCCCTCCTATAGTCAGCCACCCCACCATTCAATATGCTGCACAGTCTACTGTAGACTATAAGATTACAAGAATTTGCAAATCCTTGTTTAAAGGGAAATGTAATAGTGAATTAAAAAAAGGACTTGCCAGACTTATGAAAGTCAATAACTTTAACAACAAATAAATACACAAACATGTATGTTTCATTATAATAATTTATGAATATCTTTTATTTACAACTTTTTTTAACAATGCAATATAATATCACAAACAACAGATCTCACAAAGTTGGTTAAACTTATTTACCATATTTGATATTAAACAATGGAATTTATGTAAAATTCTTTAAAATTTGTCCTTCAATAGTGCAACTTACTCTGAAAGCAAACCACGCATGCACGTATTTGATACAGATGCATCGACCTGGACGAAACTATCTACAGCCATCGTACTTGATCTAACACAATTGGTCGTAACTGAAACACTCTCACGTAAGGCAGTGCCTACAAGTACTGTAAACAATTTAGAAATGACAAAGTTATCACAGTCAAGATAAAGGGTGAAGGTAGAGGTTAGTTTCAGCTCAGGATGAAGTATGCAAAAGCCCAACTTGACAACAGCAAGAGTATACTTGAGTAGATGGCGGAGCAGCCTCCACATTGATCCTTTATTTCACTCTCCTGAAAACAAAACATGACGAACAGACTTCTACAACACACTTGACAAATAAATACAATTACACTAGACCCCCGATTTTACGAACCCTGGATTTAACGAAGGTAGCGATTCTACGAATACAATCTCAGGAACCCTCAAAAAATAACAAAATTATATGACAAAAAAAAATTGAAAGGAATTACGTTGACAATGAATAAAACATACTATATATGATGCACGGCATTAAAATATGAATTGTAGAGTTGCAGTATTACTTGGTAAGTCACAATATTAAAAATAAAACAAAAATAGCGAAAATCCGTTAAAAAATGCGGCAGTGACAGTTTGAAAACCGCGTGGCGCCGCCGCCGCCGCCTGTGCTAAGCCGGCCGGCCTGTCTCCAACTACGACGTATTAGGATCTATATTGAGGTCGTACTATAGACGCAAAGTTCCAACGCATGCGCATATGCTCATCTAACTATAGTACAGCCTCCTTCTAGGCTGTGTTACGACCTCTCATATATCTCTCGTCTCGTGCCAAATGAGTTTACTTTTTTACACGAACCCTATAAATAATAGCGTGATATTTTTCTTTATTGCGTTAACACCACACACACTTAAAACAATAAACTTGGCGCATAATTTTCTTAAACAATGCGTTACTGCGTGTCGTAAAACGTGCGTTTCACAAGTGTAGAAACATTTGTCTCCGAGTATGTCGAACTTGGAAAATAAATAGACGTTCGTGTATTATGTAATCCCGGAACTCCTAATTAATTTTTACCTCATATACTGACTGTGAAACTGATTATTTTCAATCACTTTAACGCTCTTTCTCTGTGGCTATTGGGTTTATACTGGTTGCGTAATTGCTTCAGAGCAATATAAGTCTCAAGAAGGATATTAAGATACAGAGCATGAGTATTTGGGTAATCCTTCTCGAGTTAGAGCTAATCTTGACCCAGTGAGTGACTACCGAGTAAGCCAACAGGAAAAGCCCTAGTAACGATAGCACAGAGAAGGCGAATCTTTATATAAATAAAGGGGGAAAGGCATAAGTCACTCGCCTTAGATTGGCTATCACAGGTGTGCAAGTAGGTTTTATTAAAGGAGAAGACCATGTAAATTAGGTTTCAAAGAATGTGTATATTCACAACAGAACACGACACTTGATACAAGTTATACATCTGTATGGACATATTACACAGGATTGGTGATCAAGGTTTGGGGTCTGTCCCAATTTTATACAAAGCTCCACAATGGTTCGACACAAGATACAATAAAGTTTTGCAACATGAGATACAAAGGCTTAAGCTACAATGAGACATAGGAACTAGACAAGGCACTTCGGGCCATTTCAACTTGAGATACTACAAGACATACTCTTCAATACCAGACTAGGCGCTTCGGGCCGTTTCAACATGAGATACAAAACATGGCACTTCGGGCCGAGACATACTGGGACAAGAATGAGACCTTGCTAGTGGCAGTGAGTATTTGGCAATCAACTCTTTGACCCCGAGGAGAGCTATAACATCTACATA
>PNEQ01061821.1:0-17093 GCA_003012365.1 Medauroidea extradentata | reverse complement strand
CATTCCTTATTTGTTTCCTTTGAATATGATGGGGTGATATATTTGTACCACCCATGCATGCAACATCTACACTGGTGCGGGCATTTAAGAGCAGAAGGAAATGGAAGAAGTGTGTGTGACCAAGAAAACTGTTGTTCCTGAGGCAGAATCTTGTAAGCAGTTCTTTCAATGCAGAATTCAAATAAACAACGACTGGATAGTGCATTTTGCATTTCTATACCCGATACCGACAACTCAAGAGTGTTTCGCTGTGCTCCTGGTTGTCGTTTTAGAGTTTTCGAATGTTGATTAGTTAAGGAATCAGTGCTCAAGGGATATTACATACCTTAAACGAGTGACTATATTGCCAGTGATCATACAGGCTTTAGGTATTAATGCTTGCAGCTTGCGTGTCAGAAATACACACTTCATACCCTGTAACTATGGGCAAATTTTAGAATGTTCAATGAATATAAGTAGGTTAAGATTCTGGGACTGCAACAGAATATTAGTAAACGTTACTTATTCATCTTCCTTTCTCTTATATCTTCAACGACTAGTTATAGTAAGCGGGCATCATATTGGATACAGGTTAGGATATTTAATCTAATATGGTAGATTTCTCCATAATTCCTTCAAGCAAAGCTAATGAAACAAATTCTATGATTTGCCAAAATGGACTGGAACTTGCCACCTGTTAAGTCATTGCTGACGTGGACTCATTAGACAAGATAGGACAAGTTTTTGTACTATTGTCCGTATCAAATGGTGATGCATAACACATTATATTGGATGCTTGGTTTCTCTGATTGTTAAGATATACGCTACAAGCTGTTATGTTAGTTGATAAATGAGTCGTTTGCAGGAAGGAGTCAGCACACGCATTTTGTAAACAAAACCGAAAGTATCCTCCCTCAAGGATGTGACACTTTCACATCATTACCAGTTTGATGCAGTGCTGCTTGTTTTACTGCATTCACCTCCTGCTATGTGTTTATGGATATTTTATTGCGATGAACCATTTGTTACAGAATATAATGTTCTCATTATTGAACTGTTGTAAACATAATCAAATGTGCCGTAGGTCCAGTGTTTCGTTGTAATTTTTTTATGTGATTTTCGTCAAAGACACGTCACAGGGTCATCAGCTTGATGAAATGACATGAGCATTGAAGCTCATGTTCACAGCCGTTAAATCAGTGAATTTTTCTGGATTCAACGAAAATATCAACAATTGCTTGTTTCCTGTCGATGAAATGACATGTACCCTTCCAATTATCTGAAGGCATCCATTGAGCTGATGAATGGCCGCAGCACTCAAACCTATCCTTTAAACCAAATAATTTTATTGTAGGCTACTTCAAACTGTTACCATATGTAGGAGTTAATAATTGACAAACTTCACGAGGACCACCTTAAAAGGTGGTGTACCGTAACAACTGTATAGATGGGAAAGGTTGGAGCAGTACGATCTGTGGGCAATAAAACAGGCAAAGCCAAGAACGAATGTGTTGAGAGATCGAAGGAAAGTTTTAGAGGAATGGTGTTGGTAGCAAGGGAGATAAAAAATAATGTATACTTATAAAACACGGGGCTTCCTTACCCTGGCTATCAGGACAGAGGCTGTCCCTCCATAATCCAAACCTGTATGAAGATTGCGTGAGTACATTCGACATAATGGAAGTGTGGCAATCATTTATGTTGCTATGGTATGATTTCTTATTAAACATTTAATGAATATATAAATACGATACAATGTTTTTCGTCTCAAAACAGTACAAATACTTAATTTTGTTTAACGACTACTGTGTCCACGCTTCGTGGTGTAATACTTCAGAAGAGGGTAGGAGATAGCATCTCGCATGGCTCGGAGAGAGGTGTGCTGGGAGGATGGAAAAGACGAATGCTGCCTCATACGTGCGCCAGGCGCTGCACAGAAAATATGTTATTTACATTGGGAACAGTCGTTAGTGCTTGAAGCATCCTGTACGTTGACTAACAGACGGCGGCGAGGTGATAGATGACAACGCAAGGAACAACGAAATGGACAGCAAGAGGTGGCAGTGTAGCAGCGAAAATTGTGTGGCGATGGAAGTATTGAACGAAATAGTGCTCGGACGATACCTTAGTGTGTGTGACGGATCACTGCGTCAGATTAGGTAACAAAATTATTGGTTTTATGCGAATATTTGAGTGAGAAGTAGGAATAAATTTTGCTCAGCAGCGCTTAACATCGATGTCTTAAACGCTGAAGGGTAACATGAGGTGACTATGGAGCACTGCCGAAATGATAAGGGCGGGACACGGTAGATCCACGAGAAAACCCGTCGACCAACGGCCTCGTTCAGCACGATTCCCATATGCGAAAATACGGGGTCCGGCCACAATGTGAATCAAACCCGGATCGCCATGGTGGTCTGACGACTCAGCCCCGGTGAATATTCAAGAATAATAAATTTTAAATGTTAAGTGGATAGTAGAATTTTATAACAGGTTGTGTGAGGTGCACAGTATCCAGACTAGCTCCAAGAGCAGTTCTCTCAATCTCAGGGTATGATTTAGCTTTCAGTTCCCCTTCTGGTTGACCCAAATAACAACAGCAGTCTAAGGTAACGTTGAACCCTTCACTAGGGTAAAAAGTCACAGTGAATTTACACAACTTTCAAAGGTGGCTCACAGAATTTTAGGTTTACCTGTAACTTCTGCTGTCACCGAGAGATCCTCCAGCATATATCACACTGTATAATACCTTTGAAACTATGGAAACGCTTAGCACAACATTAGCAGGATTGAAATATGAAGGAACTTGAATAATTACTGCAGCTATAATTGAAAATTTCACAGGGCAGTGAAGCCAAGTAAGAAAGCTTCAACATTGTTACTATAATATATTATTCAATAGGCTACACATAATATATCCATAAGTATAATCACAATCTTCAGACATAGAATTTACTTACAACAACACTAGAACACATTACATTCTCTCTGTTGCAAAAATTATTCAAAAACTTGTTCCAAAGTTAGGGCGAGTTCATTATAGGCATAGGTACAAACCAAGTTATATTAAATTATAAACAAAATGAAAGAAAATAATAAATATATTGATTTTGTGGCAAAATTCGTAAATTAAAATAATGTACACATTTAGCTGGCTGCCTAGTTAAAATAATTATTTAAAATGTACACAAAACTTTATACTTATCCTTATGAGTTTTATCAACATAAATAAAAGAAAAGTAAATATGAGGCAAGGGATTTAAATTAAATAAATAATGACAAATAACAACATAGGCAATTATGAAACTATAAACATAAACACTGTAGTCTATACGCACTACAATATTGTCATGAAGTCAGAGATTAATCAGTTTGTTGGGTAGCAAAGGCATTGTTAGTACTAAAGTAAATAATAAATTGTATGACCTCAGTTTGATGACAAGTAAATGTTGTATGTAGTTTTGTAAGTAATTAGAATAAAAAAATACATTTCACGTCCTCCTTCCCGATATAATCTTGCAGCGTGACCAGGGTAATATATGGTAATAAATAATTAAATGAGGCAACGGCCGTCGTACTCTGTGGCTCACCACGCCGTGACTATAAGTGTTACTTTCATATATAAATACCGTCGACATAATTAGAAATATCCTGTTCGTTTGACGCTGTACGTAAATGGTTACATTTAGCGCAGAGACGAAAATTCCTATTGCAATGAATACAACGCTCCGTCGTTCATCCCTCCAAGCCCTACTCAGACGGCAACACTGGTGTCATCAGTGGAAGTCTTCCTAGCGGCACCTGCTGGTAATACAAGTCTGAATTACGGCATACGATCTTCAGACATTCGATTCTCTTGACATCGTGTCTAATTTATCTTATCTGTGGTCACTGTAATGGTAAGCTGCATACTGCGAAATTCGATGGTCTCGGCGCGCACTGCACGATGCCTCAGTTGCCTCTCCTACATAACCAGGAGCACAGGCGTTTACACCGCGCTGTGACCAATGGATCTACCATTAATGCAATTGCTAAATTTTTAGACAACATTTAACGCATGATCATTTAGAATCATGTAGACAGACACGTTAAGTACACAAACTGGACATGCTATCCATTCAGTCATGCCAAAAACCTTCACCATAGCACATCAAGGCACTTGAAACCACAAGCTTTTGAAGCGTTAGTGAGACATATCCCTAGCAATTCTCTGCTGTGAAATCACTTTTACTTTCATCTATCAGTACATAGTAATACAGAAACATGAATGGTTCTTTAAATTAACTTACATGCAAAGTATTTTATAACGCACTTCACTTATGTGCAGTGAAGGACGATATAATAAACCATTTAGTTTTTTGAAAGCCGTCTGTCTAGCCGCGAAATTGTGTGTTGAACTTCAGTAAAATTAATGTCTTTTAACTGCCGTTTTTAAAATGAAGAAGCAGTAAGAAATATTATTTAAAACATTCTATTTTTCGAGTGGTTACTTGTCTTTTATCACATTTCGTAATATCAATTTATTGAGACGGAGAGCAGTCAAAACGCAATTAATTTAATCCCTTATTTTGAAATTAACAAAATTCCATATCGGAATATTTTAAGAACCAAACCGTCATTTTGTTTAATATAATTTTTCATAAAATTCATTTGATTCACTTGAGTGTAAAACAAACATTTTTAACTGGTTTTGTTGGTTACCACCCTTAAATAGGAAGGAGTAACATACGACATTATGGGTAAAAAAAAAAAAGAAACATTTAACAATTTTTCCCACTTAAAGTGCTCTTCCTGCTGTCAACAATACTGAAAGATAATTTTTATATACGAATGATTCAGTGAGAATACGTGGGGACGTTTACTATATTACCACGTTTACTGCAGTTTTCCTAAATCATGATGTTTTTGAAAATCAATATAGAAAATATACAGAATGAAAAATTTAGATAACAGTTTTGGCCAAATTCATAAGCAAAAAATACCAGAATAAGTGACGCATTTATACAGCGTAATATCTTACGCTGCATTTAATATACACAATAGCGGTTTCATAAGTCATTGATCAGAAACTTATCACGCCTGCAAAATACTTGCTCTTAAAAAACTGTTTGGCATAGGATTTCCCATGTTTAGTACAATCATGTTAACTTACAAACATTTGTATAATTCTGTAATGTCCTTAGCATTGTGTTATATCCCTCGCCCTGTAAAGGTTACTTATATATCAGTCCGGTGTTTGATATAATTACAATAAAACGGATCATTCCATTAGAATCATGTGAATATGCAATCACGTGAACAAAATAAAAGGAATTTATCAGTTTTTATATGAATTCTCCGCTTCCAGTCAATTTATGCAAACGTATTCTATCACACGTCTTACCGTAAGATAAAATAATAGTTCTTTGTACAAATATTACTATTTAAGTTTTTTTATCAATATTCTACCAATATGCTCTTTACATATATTATTTTTCTGTCTAAATTTAGACAGAAACAAAGTTATAAATGTGCTATACGTAATTCTTTCATGAATATTTTAATCAAAATGCATATGCATATAAATATATGCATTTGTTCTGTACTTAATCAACAATAAGGTATCACACTTAAAAAAAGATGCAGTATTTACGCAAGAATTATAAATTTAACTGTAAACATTTAATTTAAGTATCAAAGCATACTGAACAAAAAGAGTACATATATTTTTGTATGATAATTCACACTTGTAGTTAAGATAGAATGAGAAACTTTGGTCAGCACTGAGGTCTTTAGCGCTGGTCAGTAGTGACATGAGGTGAGCATGGAGCAACACCGGAATGAAAGGGTGGGGGAAACGGGAGATCCCCGAGCAAACCCGCCGACCAACGGCACTATTCCCACATATGAAAATCCGGGGACCGACCCCGCCGGGAGTCGAACGCAGATCGCCTAGTTGGGAGGCGAATGGTCTGACCATTCTGCCACCGCGGCTCTTTCAAGTTCAGAGTGAAATTCGTTGATACATAATTGCAAACATGCACAGCACGAAGCGTTTCAAAATTAAGTTTAGAAAATAACGAAAATAAACAGTAATCATAGCCACATATGTGACACAACATAAGGATTCCTTATGTAAATCTCTTGCGAAGTATCATTAATCATGTTTCCGCTTTTAAATTATGTTGATAATAACGTTATAAGTAACTGGAAGATAGACATACGTTTCTATGAAATTCTACGAAATAAAAAATATGCAAAATGTGTGCAAATAAATATATTTGGAAGAGATTACATGAAATCAATTTTTTTTATTTAAAGCACAATTTATCCCTAACGTAATTTGTAAAATAGCATTTTTTGCTAGTTTTGAACAAAATTAAATTTTCCTTACAGTTAGATGAAATTCACTAGTGCTTACAAGCACGCGCAATTAATGTCTTAAGAGCAAAGTGATATTGTATAGCTTTCTTTCCAATGAAAGCAAAAGTCTACAAATATTATACAAAATAAACACCTCTTGTTCCAATTTGAAAAATTCTAAAGAAATAGTCTGATATATTTCGAACTGCTCATAGCATGTGAAAGAATTTTTTCTCCAGTTTGACCACACAGCGTGGTGCCGTCCTAGTTCCCCCAACTGAACCCTCCCCGCACCGCCCGTGGTGTGGTAGGCGCACAGACACTGCTCGGCCGACTGTTGAGGACAAAAAATCTTTCAAGGGATGACCACGTTCGCTACAGTTAGCCTACGTACCTCCTTCCGTCTCATGACAGCCTGATACCAGGATCTCCTGTGCCTGCTTGTATGAGCGTTTTTCGGCGGGAAAAATTAAAAAAATATATTTTCATTCAACTGACACAATCCTGCTACTGAAGTGGAAACATGCGAGGAAACCAGACTGTACACAGGCCTTCATTGGGCCTACAGCCGCCATTTTACTTCCTCGCCCTAACGCCCCCGAGCCGTAGAGGGGATAAGAAAAAAACAGTGGTACAACTGACGAGGAAGTGCAACTGACATAGAACCACGTGATCTACAAGACACGCTAGACAACATGGCGTCTTCTCTCGCTACTTCTGCACATTGTAAGCGGCTAGATGGTTCTGCTAGACACGTTTCTTCGGTCGTGTTTTCATGTGTGGAAATTAATTCTAATTTGGCTTGACACAATTCAATTTCTGTGTTTGTTTGGTTGAGAGCTAGTTTTAATTGCTCGACTTCAGTTACAACTGCCTTGTTTGATTGTTGTATTGTTGTAAGTTGTGAAGCCATTTGGCTTACGTCCGCGGACGTTGCACTATCGTGAAACTGTGTATTTTCATTTACAATTTTCAGATTGTCTAATTGTGTGGATAGTTCTGCTACGGATGCTTCCGTAGTTGTGTGTGCTGCTTTCAAAGTAGCAATATCTTGTTCTAGACGTACCGTGGTGTCGCGTACTTGTGCAGTATCCTGGCGTACGGAAATTAATTAATTGCAGAGCTCTGCATAACGAGCTTCTTGCAAGTCTAATTTATGTGTAATTTCTTCTCCCATAGTGAATATTTTGGATATTTTACTTCCCATGGTAACCATTTCATTACGCATAGACGACATTTCATTATGTACAGAGGTGGATATTTCCTTACGCATATTATCCATGCCTAACATAAGTTGTGTTAACAAATCCATTGTTTGACTGTCATGAATTGAACCTTGTGGTATTCCTGTACTGGTGTTTTGTGGGATGTGTGTGGCGGTTTCATCGTCTAAGGTGGTAGCTTAAGTGGTTTCGCCGCTAAGTCCTCGGACACCATTACCGACGCGTCACACGCCGCCATTACGTTTTCATGCGTAGCAGGGACGCTAACTAGAGCAAAAACTGCCCCACCAGCCTCTAAATCGTGGGATTCCGTTTCAGTGTTAATATTATTCATTTTATTTTGTCTTTTATTAAAGGATGAGCTACGGGTCTCACTATGCCTGAGCCAATATCCCTTGTTGCTGGAATCACTATCACCCATGTTTACAAGTTACGTGTATGAGAATAAAGAAAATTCGTCGACCAAAACTTCCTAAAATAACTTTGCCAACTTGTCTCAAAATTCGTGCGACCACGTTTGGCGCCACCCTATCTAATGATGATGATTATGCTTATACGTTTGTGTGACTTTCTGTGTGTCGGTGACTAAGGTGAGTTGAGAAGGGAATAATTTGTAAGATAATTTCTATTTGCATGAGATACCTTTTCTTACCAATATGTAGATTCTTGTAGGTTCATCATTAAAACATAGGCACCACATCTCAACTGATAGAGCAGTTTATTGAGGAAAATGAAAATAATAAAAAAATTCTAATTCTAAAATCTCTCACCCTAGGTCAAACACATAGTTTAGACACACTTTACTATAAAGTAGAAAATATCTTGAGTTTGGTTAAAGTTGATTCTAGGTTCTGTTAAAATTCCTCGGTTAGGGATAAAATTAAAATTTAAGTTCAAGTATGTATGTTTGCTCAGTCGGTTTACACAATATTCTGACACAGAACCTCTGGGTTTGAGCTCGTTGACAAAAATTAGGCACACCAAACTCATTTAAAATTAGTAGACGTAAAATTGTATGAAATAAATTTTGATTTGAATATCCAAGTCAATATTTGGAATGGTCGGCCTTGTACACAAGATGGGTAAGCGTGGGGACGCTACAGGCATACATATTCAACACGGCTATCCTTACAATGTAGTCTGAAGGTCTCGTCGTCTTCAAGACACTTCAAAATTAGCCTAATTATATTACTGATGACGGGCCTCTTCTCAAAATGGCCTAAAACTGACGGACATACTGTCCTCTATCTATTGAGTTCCCAAGTCTAACCTTAGGTTGACGGCAGAAATGAAAATGTTCCATTTTCTCCTGGGCCGATTCTGCCGCATGCTTCACCTAGCAAAATTCAGGGAACTCTCTCTGCTCTGTACAAAAAAGCATATAATCTATGTTCTTCTCCAAATTGGAAGCCGTTGCCTTGGCAACCAATCAACAAGAGGTATAAAACCTGCAATCTGCTCAGAGAAACCTCTCTGGAACAGCTAATTACTCTATACTTAGTAAGTTAAACTATACTTATACTATGTACAATCATATGGTAGTAAAACATTTTAAACAAATATTTCAAATTTACATTAAAATTATTTAGCAGATGTTAGAATAAATTAAGAAAATATTTAAATAAACAATTATGCAAAACTTTGATAATATTAACATATTCACAAAATGTTTGCAATATTTTCAAAGAAGAAAAGTTATATGAGCGTTTTCAGAAATTCCATAACCATCTTAAATAGCTTTTAGATAATTTAACGTCTATTACAAATAACTAAGAGTGAGAGATTTTCTTAATCTAACACAAAACAATAATAACATTAAATTGACTAAGTTGAACAAAAATTACTATAGTAATGTGGGAACTGTGAAAACACTAAAACTTCTGATGCTTCCTTTAATAGCAAAGTCTTTCTCAGTTCGTTATATCATCAACCATAAATAAACTTTAAAACCTGTGACGATCTCGTTACAATTACAAATTCTAAAATATTGGTACATATGTGTGCTAACTACTTTTCTCCTACACCGTAGCGCTTAACCATGTATTCACAATCACTGCATGCGTGTTAGTGTAGTCCTGATGCATAGTGTCAAGAGACTTACCTGAATAACCAAACTGAGGAAACGGTGGGGGCGCTGGTGTACCTCTATAGGCTGCAGCTTCTCGTATCTCCTACGCATATAGGTGATTCGGAATAAAATGAGCACTCAAAAAAGCCCTGATTAATTTCTATTTTACGTCAGTTTGTATCTTTCCGCTGCATGTAAACATCAACATTGCCACGTGCTTTTATTTATATAGGCTTGTACAATGTTTACATTCACGTTACACTGCTCCGATAAATTTTAGCTACAATATGTAATCATTAAATACACGGGAGTTGAATATATGCTATACTCAGTAATAATCTTAGATATAAATACCTGCAAGTAAACGTTTTATAACACTGGTTTCTCTGCGTCTACTCTAACGGCGCTATTACCGTTACGAATGTCATAAATGCATGCACAGTATATTCGAACTTTTAAATTAAAACCGCCATTAAAAATACACACGACACTCGCAACTCAAGAATTCAAGTTCCGTTCAGCATACTGCAATGAACGACGACGACGCACGTAAAGAGGAACAATAAATAACGTATTTTCTTATGTGAAACAGGGGAAAAAATGCTGTTTCTATTTCCAGATACTCAGGCTGGCGATCATAAAACAACTTACATTACTCACGACTTCACATAATTTAGCAATGCATAAACCATCACTTCTAATACTTTTGAATGTGTTTATCAGAAACCCATATTCATTACACAACGGACAAACAAACTGAACGCTGAAGGACGCAATTCGCTTCCAAGCGAAGCGGCGAAAACCTAACTCTGATGCCATGTGTCGGTGAAATTTTATACTACCTCTGTGGCGCGAAGCATTAGCGGCATATGCCAACGATAATCGATTCGGTTGCGTCGCATTGTGCTGGCGCTAATTAAATAAAATTATACAGTCAGTAGGTATGTCAGTAAGAAGTAAAATAAATATTTTAAAGTATATTAAATGCAGAGAGGTCGTTTGCATTTGATGTTGTTTCACTAATGATGTATTCAAATAAGAAAATACACGGAACTACATGCACTTATTCGCTACCAACCATACAAACAATAATGTAATTGTTGATAATGTTTACTTATATGCAGTAACGGTTACTGATTTTTTTCAAAGATTAAATCTTTAGTGTTCACTTTATTCCGAACGACCTAATACAAATATATTACAGTTCTTAAATGCACAGGAATTTAATATTCTACGTTATGTTTATACAGTGATTAGTAGTCCACCGTTAATGAGATATTTTTTCAGTATCATTTCTCAAAACAAGAAAATCAACATTTGGGAATGTAAAATAAACGCCAAATCAGAAAATAATCTATGTGCATCCTTCGTGGAGGAGAATGTACGGGAAGCAGTGTAAGGGAGGTCTCTCCTAAACGGCCGCAGCAGGAGGGAGAGCAAACCACGAGACACGGCTGGTGCTGTACATACCGGACGGTACCGCGCTGCTATACCGTCCGCTTCCGCTGTCGTGACTAATGTTTTTACGCCAGGTATAACCCACGCGCGCTACAGCTGTCATGCGTCTGTAGTCAACCGCTGCATCACTCCTTCGCGCAGGGGAAATCGACTCTCCCTGCTATCTCGAAGCATTTTCATTATTTGCGCATTAATTTCTTATTTGGCGTTTAATCTATAATACACTATGTTAGACCAAATTCCACGAGTTGAAATTATTAAAATAATGCTAATTCTCACAATATCTCAATTTTCGGTATATATATATATATATATATATATATATATATATATATATATATATATATATATATATATGCACTTTATCTGGCCATGCTAAGTTAATTATTCAAACACATACTCTTAATAGACGCCAAGCCACAGAATGTCTAAGAATACAGAAGCGAAACTAGAACATATGCATTGAGCTGCACGAATTAGAAATATGGCTACACTGGTAGCCCGTATGGCGATGAGCCATCCGTCAATCAGCAGCTCTAGACGGACACGCCAGAATGGGGTACGACCAATAAGGAATCTTCCACAGCACACAGTGCAGTCGATATTGCACAACGCCCGCTTATATCGATGTCACTGCCAGGACGACTTTGCTTCTGTTTTCCTACCCATTCTGTGTCAGAACTGCAGGAAACAGCTGAATAATTTATACTCACGTCTTCTTGGAACCTGCGAGCGGACGGCGTTGTTTCACGAGCCTGAGTCATTGTCGAAGATAGGTCAGCCTCTGCAACAGTACTGAATAATTTGAAACTAAGAACTGCCGGTAAGTTCTGCCGTGTTGTACAAATACATTTTGTCGTTTAGTGAAAGTATAATTAAGTGGTAACACCGTCGGGTACTACGTATTTAACGAAGTCAACTCTAATAATCAATATGAGTTAAAATGTTGTATGCATAAAGGGGGTACGTACCTGTCTATTTAACCAATGATGCTTTTAGGTTCACAGCAAGGATGTTATGCTTAGCTGATCTCTGTAGCTGATTCGTTGGAGATATAACGATACAGAAATTTATCCAGTTCAGAAAATAAATTCAAGTATGAACGGGTTTGCGACATGTGGTTCACAGCAGGAAAAAATGTTTTTATTTTGAATGTTATTATTTCTTACATTAATTAATAACTGAAATGCTAACATATTATTGCTTCTATGTATTTACACTGAATAAGTTACGGAAAAGTAGTTTAGGGGCAGAACACACTAAACTAGAGAACTAGGAGTTATTTTGTCTTCTAATGGAAGCTAGTGCATGTCCAATTGTTTTGATTTAAAGAATGTTGTTGGAATATCTTCGTTATGTCACTGGAAAAAAGGAACTGAACATATCTATAATGAATGTAATATCCCTTCTAATTATTACACGACACACAAATTCACAATAATTAATTACTTGTTTAAAGATATGTTAATGTATTTTTAAGTGTCGTAAGGAATCATGCCTGACATAATATTCGTTACATAAAAATGTTTCTACGGATATCTCTATGCAGCTACCAAAATATCCGCACTTATTTCAAGAAAACTCTGAATAATGACTAAATATCTATCTGTGCACCTTTTTGGGGAGTAATATTACAGTCAGCTATTTTTAATATAGACACGTTTTTATTTGACAATGAAGGAAAAATAGGTTTATGAGCTTCCCTTCTGTGTTCGTGTGTTTGTGTCTTCGGGTATCTGTGACCGTGTGTTTGTGTGTGTCTGTTGTGTTTGTGTCAGTGTGTATGTATGCATATATTCTCCAAAGACGTTTGAATCCCTGGACTGAAAACTTGAACACGTAATAGAAATTTGACTTGACTCTTACGTATTTTGTTCATGCTGTGTTCTTATTTTCAGAATGTCATCAGTTTTGCAATTTTTTAATATGGCATATCTCAGAAACATATTTTTAGTAATATGAATTAAATTTATGTAATTCGTTAATAGCATGTTTTTATAATGTTAGTGATTTTAACGATTTTGATAATACAATATATATGAGGCAACATTTTTTAAGGATATCATAAAACTTAGTATTCATATAGAACTTAATAAAATGTCTTAACCTTTAAGTGTTTTGTACATACCGTGTTCAAATTTTCAAAATTGTCTTTTGAAAACTTTTGAGTAAAAAATATACCTCAGGAACAATTTTCCAGAATTATATCTAACTTGGTTCACACCTAGGTGCTCAGTACTTAGCAATGTGACTCGACTTTCATGTATTTTATTCGTGCTGTTTTTAGCCTAATTTCCTCTAGTTCTGTCTGTTTGTCCTTATTTTTACAATTTTCTAATACGACATACCTGAGGAACATTATTCCTAATTTAATTAATCCTGATACACATGTACTACCTACAGTATTCTGATTTGTCTTTTGTGTATTTCGTTTATCATTGTTCATATTTTAACCATGTCAGCCATATATATATATATATATATATATATATATATATATATACACACACAATATGACATATCTGAGGAATGTGGATACTATTAGTTTCAAAATGTTGTACAAAATAAGTCAAAGTTGCATGTATAACTTAATATTAAAGTTTATTTCCATTTAATTTGGTTGTATTAAACTCTTATTTCTTCAAAAAGTTATCAGACATTTAACAAAATAATACACTGCATATGCAAATATCTAAGATAATGGAATCTTCTTAAAATAAAAATTCTATCGAATTATGTCATGTAGTTTAAATTCTCCATCTGATTGCAGATCGTGAGCTGTGTAACCATAAGCGTCAAAATTGTTTTAGAAGAGTTAGAACTATGTTAATGGGCTCATGAATATGAATGGTAGATCAAGTAGTTCTACGGCAACAAAATTACACTGAATTAATTGTGACATTCACGAAGATCCCGATGATTTTTGTGACACTACGTTGACTCAGGTTCACTATACACTTGAGTGACTCGCCTGCTAATAGTGACTCGAGTTCAGCAGCCTTGTGTTTGAGACCGTGTGCTACTGCAGTGATGGAGGGATTGGAAGGATATACGTTCAGCGAGGAAGATCGAGCGTACTGAAGTGATGAGTTGGATAATTACCTGATGTCTGCGGGGTGTAGTCGACGTCCTCAAGCTGTGAAGATGCTTCTTCAGTAACTTGCCGCCACTGCAAGCACCACACCAAAAAACACTTCTCAATACCATGATAACTAACATCAGCACAAATGTATATTTAAACTAAATGACATCACCGAAATCATTGACATTATAAACCATCGATAGGGTCGAAATCATAGGTAATATTGTGAGTAAATTGTTTAGTTACTTATTGTACAAGAGTCCAGATGTAACTTCACGGATAGGTATGGTTGTCTGTTGCAGTGAGGTTATTTTCGCCTTCTTGAACTTTAACATTGGCCTTGACACCAACCCCCCCCCCTCCCAAATAAATAATTAAATAATTGAAGTAAAACTGTTCCATGAATCTGGAAATATAAGGAAAAATTTTTGGAGAAATTTCGGTAAAATATTAGAAAAAATTCCCAAAAATAAAAAAATTTCATTATTTCCAAAATTTTATTAAACATTTAAAACTTACAAAAAAATTTAAACAGTAATAAATACAACTGTTATTTGGCAAACTGTCTTCTCAAGTGAGCAAACGAAGCAATGTTTCCTTGCCTCGAGCAAATTACGACCAACTACACACAGCCTTGAGCACAGTATGTTTATACTTTAGCTTGATAGTTTGGTTTAGAAAACCCCGACTTAAAAATGTATGGGTAAAGTTTAACGAATCAATGTTAAACTGCAGTTTATGAAACTTGAGTTTTGTCAACGAGACATGGCAGAAAATAACATGAGTCATTACATTTCCAGACTATTTATATTACCAAGGCAGTAAGTTTTCATCTGATTATTTTCCTGCGGAAAAAACACATACCGTAACAGAAAATAACAGAATGGTACATTGAAAGCCATATGCATGCAGTAAACACATTTTAAAGCTCTCTGATGTAGTAAAATACATCGGACTGGTGTATAAAAATATGTAATAACTGGGTACAGTAACTACGATAGAAGTGTGCACTTAACTTAAAAACACAAATTCGCAATCTATAGTGGGGAGCTGAGGAGAAGGCAAGGCAGAACGGCAGGGTGGTAGTTAGGGCCGCATAGACCTCCGCTTGTCCCCACCCCCAGCCGCATTCCTGAGCCTTGCCTTTTCCTCAGCTCCGGACTATAGTAAAGTTACACGAACATTGCTTGAATGTAATGGAAAAACCAATACGACGGAATTCACTCTAAACTTCGACAAAACAATTTCATTTGTGGATAGTATGTCGTGAATTTACAATTATGTTGTAAAGTTCAACACAGCTAATAGTTTTGTGTTTTACGATTATCGGCGATATGTTTGTAGTTACAGAAGTTCAGTCATATTTATTTTAGGCACCAAAATAAAGTTTCTAATGAATGCATTGCAATTTAAAAATAAAAAAAAAAAAGACTTCAGATGTGTGTTCTATTCATAGATAAACGTACTGGAAATCAGTTAGCCGTTAAAAAAATTACAGCATGATACAGTACCATCCGTGTGCTTGGTACATATCCCCTTTTAAATACTGAGTGAGTGAGTGAGTGAGATTTTGGTCAGCACTTAACATTGAGTCTCCCGTTTTCCCCGCTCTTTCATTCCGGCACTGCTCCATACTCACATCACATCACCCTTCACCAGCGCTGAAGTTCTCGATGCTAAGCACTGACCAAAATCTCTCACTCACTCACTTAACATTTACTATGTTTCCATGTGGGACTGAAATCGAATCGAGGATTGAATCAGTATAGAGTCGATACCCGTTTACATGCAAAATGTCAATTCGAACTGAAATCTATTTGGATCTGCTAGTTGAATTGTATGGTGGTAAATACTTCGTTGCAGTAAGTGAGTTGGCAGCCATGACATAAATAAACAATAAACACATGTTGTTTATTGTTTATGTTGGAGAAAACATCAGACAAATAACCTACACGCTACAATAGACAAGAGAAAATTACTGATAGCCGTAGTCATTTGGCAATTAATGTTCGCTCTATATAATTTAAAGCTAAAATAGGAGCAATAACGAATGGGGTATGTAAGAGAAACAGCATTTTCCGTCCGTTTAGCAAAAACAGACGATGAATTTCTATTTCCCTGAATATTTAAATAAGCGTTAACACCTCTTCCGTTGTCCAAATATTTATGTTTACCGGTACATGCGACATTATTATAACTATTATTTGTAAACAGATGGCCTCTAGTTATGGTGTTCCGACAGTGTGTGTGAATTTCATTCCGATACATTTTCAGTACTATCTGTGTTTACATGTAATTTCAAATCGAACTCATTCCGATTCGATCCCAATTTTTGCTAGAACGACCTTGAGACTCAAATCGATTTAGATCCCGTTTACATGACCATTCTCAATCCCGAAAGTGGTTACAAATCGATTTGAATCCGACATGGAAACGTGGCAATTGAAGTCTTCAGCGCTGATTGAGGGGCGGGGGGTGGGTGACGTGAGGGGGTTATGGAACAGCGCGGAATGAAGAGGCAGGGGGAATGGGATATCCACGAGAAAACCCGCCGAGCAAACGTGTGAGGAATCGGGCCTCCAGCCCTACAATTATTATAAGATGTAGAAGGGGGCTGTACTGGGCACCCAAATTGTTATTTTTGTAGTATAGGAAACATTAAAAGTCGTGTCTATGGGTTACTAGATAACTTGTACTGATGGCAGTGTAAGCTGGTGGCAAGAATAATAGTAGAAATGTAGATATGTATTCAAATATAAATTTCAGTAACAGCAATATTCATGTGAACACAAAGTTTCATGAGACTCTAGCCAGCGGTTTAGCACCAGTAAGGCACGGTGGCGAGACGACCCACAGGAAGTGTTGCCGGCGGGCGATCCCTCTCGCATAAGAATTGTTAATTATAACGTGAGCAAGCTAGGGGCCGTGATGATTTCGTCAC
>PNEQ01061820.1:0-17092 GCA_003012365.1 Medauroidea extradentata | reverse complement strand
CTGAACAGCGTGGACAGTGTCATCACTAACAGAAGGACGACCTGTTCGTGAACGGTGGTCCACACTACCTGTCTCTTTAAATGTCTCATACCAAGCTTTTATGCTCTTGTGATCAGGTGGCGGACGTCCATACTCGCTTTGGAAATTGCGCTGAACCGTGATAGGGGACCTGCTCTCGTGATACCACAGCACACATTGCACCTTTTCTTTCATGGAGGCCATTGTGCTTTTCACTCGTCACACAAAACCTACCTGAAACATACACAAAAAAACTTTATGAGTTGCACATAATGTTCGTCCAAACCGCAGTTTGCTAGCATTTGTAGTTTTCTAGTTATGAATTTTTGTAATGAGGGAAAGACTTTATGGACATCCTGTATATTTTTATTAAGTACATTACATTAGAAACGTTTTATTTTAAATGGATGTCGTATTAAACAGGGTACTTACTGAAGGTAATTTGATCATATAGAATGTAAGAACAGAACTAATACTGATACTAAAATTTAAGCGAAGGCATTTTTATTGGGGATTAATATCGCACATTAAATTATTTATTTGCGGGATTGATAGCCAAATTCATCAAAACCCAGCATCGTTACTAATTTTTTTAACGTTTTAAACTAAAATAATTAAACAAATAAAAAGTAATGGGTACATTGAAAGTCACGTGGTTAGGAGAAACCACGTATTCACAGTTCGCAGGAAATATGCTCCTGGCAGGTCTTTCATCTCTCTTTAATTTAACTTAAATCCAAGCATACTAAAATAACTATCGAAGATATACGGCACATATACATAATTAATAATGGTTGAAATTGTTTGAACGATGAATTGACTCTCTTCATTCATTTACCCTTGCCGTTAGAAATTCCTAGAAATACCTCAGTAATCACGTCTGTCAATGTTTGTCGTATATTTTAGCATACGTTTGCCATTACTATATTAATTACCTAGTCATATTACTCAACCAAAATGATAGTGTTTCACTTCTATTATGAAACAGTTTTAGTAACGTGTTGTTTTTAATGACAAATAATAATACATGAAAATTAAGTACACGAATGAAAACTATTAAAGTAACTTATTTCAGACTTGCGTACTACCGCACAGTCTAATTCATATTTAAATTTACTTAAATAATCTGTTCACATGTTTACACATAAAACATTTTTTTGTGGAGAATTATTAAATACTTTAGAAAATAAAATAAATATTTTGTTGAAAAATTAGTAATGTACCGCCTCTTAATCAATCATGCAATTTAAAATATTGTAACATGGCAAACGTAGAACCACTGATTTTTTATGAAAATAATCGTGAAACATTTTTTTAAGACAGTTCCAGGGGAAAAATCATAGTTTTATATTTCCATGCAACATTGTTAGTTTTTTAAACGTTACTTGGGAGTGTACATTATCTTTACACAAAAAAAAAATAGCTCAGCCAGTTTTCCCATAGTGGCAATTCAAATTCAAAATATGCATGTTTTTAGTTCATACATCCCAGAAAAACTAAACAACATAATGAAACGAAATAATTCACTTTGAAGGCACATGTCACGCGCTAGGGCTATAAGCGCATATAACAATCCAATACAAAATATTTTTGTATCTAAAAACAATTTCTAAAAGTAGCAGAACATTTTCAAAATTTCTGAAATTTTTTAAACAGACAAAACATTGCTTGAATGGGCTTTTATGGACGTAAAGCCCTGGCCAGTCACACGTACTTTCAATGTGAATTATTTCGTTTCATTGTATTGATTACTTTTCAGGAGGTGTATGAGCTATAAACGTGCAAGTTTGAACTTTAAAATGCCTTCATGGGAAAACTGGCTTAGCTAAGTTTTTTTTATCAGAGTAATGTTCACTCAAGTAACTTCTAAAAAACTATCACTGTTTCATGGAAATAAAAACGTATGATTTTTTCCCTCTGGAACATCCTTAAATGCCTCACGTCACACCGTCAACTTTGCTTCATGGTATGTGATTGGATGTTAACTCTCAACGTCTTGGGGAGATCTACGGTAAAAACATGGACGTGTGATGTCGCTGTAACGTTTTTTCTTCGGCGCAGTTAAATGAGCGACACCTCTACATGTACAAGCTGCTAATAACTATAAAGCACAGCTGCGTATGACAATGATACAAGTTGATGCGGAATTATTTCCACCAACAATCAGTTGCTATAGATATACGCCATTGCGAACGCATGTTGATATGCTTACAAAATATACAATAAAACAAAATAACTAGACAACAGAAAATAAAAGGTACATTCAAGTTACAAACAAAAATAGCAACTTGCGTATTGTATCTCATAGGTAATGAAGTCGACATATCTAAGAAAATGAAGCCAGCAAGACATAAAAACAAACAAGTAACAAAACAAATTGTGTGGCGATAATAACAAAAATTACTCTCCGTTCACTGTAAGTTGAGCTTAAGGATAAACAAAACACATTATAAACAAACGTATGTTCGTTGGCTGCCGACCGCTCTGCACTGTGATCTTGCATAAGAAATATACCTTTGTTATCTGTCGTGTACATTTAAATTTACCACTCCATCACTTAATGAGAGAGTTTTATCAACAAATATCTAAACTACACAGACGTTGCAAACACAATCTAGGACGCTATTTGTTTATTACCGTAATTATGGTTAGCGGACGACACGACCGTACAGATGATTCACGAGTTATTGAACGACTGACGTACTGTTAAACGTACGAGATTCTTGGTACACTTGCCAGTATTTAGAGATGTACGATACTCTGAAAATACCAAAAGTTTAGTTCATTAATAATTACCATTGTAAAAATAAGTCAGAAATATCACAATCATAATATATAATGTTTATATTTTCAAAGTATTTTTGGACATTAACGCGTCAATGTTGTGGCTACTGCGAATGGTTTTTCCGTGCATCCACTTTCCGTTCCAGTTCGTCCGAACCAAAATTCCTTGATTTATTTAGCTCCGTCCTCGCGTCAGTTTATGTTTACATCGCTTGCGGATTGGGTTATGTGACGCTGGACGTGAACAGTGAAAATGTCTTGCATGGTTTTCGAAATATGGATATGTCTTCATTTCTAAATAAACTGCGATGATGTTTATAAGGCAAGAATACAAATCTCGCATAAAATTCTTTACAAAAAAAAAGTAAACAATATGAGTCCTGAACTATCGATAGATTGTTTGGTGATTTATAAAATGTAATCTTTCCGAAATGAAGTACAAAATAATCCAGGAGGATTTTACAGTAAGTTTAATCGCTCATTTTGTTGACAACATTTTTTTGCATGTAGTGCCAAACTTCCGTTATGTTAGTACCAGAATATTTGAATACGATCGTTAGTCACGGCTTGATAATTACAACTAAAATTTTAAATATACTGTAGTTGCACATGACGTCAATATTTTTATCAAGTTCTTATGTAATTCTTTATTCCGTATGTGGATAACACGTACGCAATATTGTTTTAATATATAGGGCGTTGTTGTTTCCTATGATACCGACTGTGCACAGTTTTGTCGGTTGGAATTAATACGTCGGAGCGCTGCACAAATTGAGCCAATTAGAAACTAGCGAAGTGCAATGATATAACGTTATTTGTTTACTTCAGAACTCAACTTAGAATGAACGGAGAATAGACGAGAACAAGCAGATAACACATACAAGCACAGCGACGGGAATAGATATAAAAACGAGGTAAGACACACTAAAATGTGACTGGATTCAGTTACTTGGACGTACTCCATTGCAAATTGAATGACTGTCAAAGAAAACTAAACAAATAAAAGAAAACCATAATATAAGCAGAGTATGCTTTAGTCAGCAAGATAAAATACACAACAAAAAATTCCAAAATGTTATCGGGTCAAATAGAAACAAGGAACAAACAGATAATAAATGGAAATAATAACAAATAAAATAAAAAACCAAGTAACATGCGACACAACGATGAGATGAAACAAAAAACACAGCAGATATCAGACACAAACAGAAAAATAACAATAAGACACAACAAATAGACGAGACAAAACGCAACAGATAACCGACTTATACAGAAAAGACAAACGACACAATTAAGAGACGAAGCAAAACACAGTAGTTTTCCAGACAGACAGTGTTACCTGATGACGGGAACAGATTCCAGTTCACGAAACGTCTTTTTTTTTAATATTATAAAAAACCTGATGACGGGAACAGATTCCAGTTCCCGAAACGTCTTTTTTTTTTTTGTATTATAAAAAGTAATACTGTCTGTCTGGAAAACTACTGTGTTTTGTTTCGTCTCTTTTTGTGTATGTATCTTGCTGACTAAAGCATACTCTGCTTATACTATGGTTTTCTTTTATTTGTTTAGTTTTCTTTGACAGTCATTCAATTTGCAATGGAGTACGTCCAAGAAACTGAATCCAGTCATGCACTCCCATTGCACAGTTCTTTCAAAGACCACACTAAACTATGGCTTTCTTTGACAAAAGAGGTTACGTTCGGGCATATTTTTTATTTTCGGTTTTCAGACACTCAGCAACATTCACTCACAATGAAATATGCCCAAGAATAAGGGCTGGTTCACAATTAAAAAACATAAGCACACAACATATAACAGTGCAAACTGTGCACGACCAGAAGCCTTGTGCAAAATTGATTCACAATTAGATCCTAACTGCAATGTTCAGTCAATGGCATTTTTTCAACGAATCTGAAATATTCGTTGCTGAATAAAAGACTACTGAAGGTCGTTGAACCATAGGCTACTTGAAGTTAAATCGTCTTTAGAGACAAAAATAAATATAGAACTATTGTCCCAGTAAAATTCACAGTGAAAAACATAATTGACAATATAGAAATATAGCCTACGTTTTAACATTAAAACTTCTTATTCTAGTTTTGTTTTATTCTTGTGTATTTTTAGTTGCCAAACCAACATGATGGATATTAGCAAAATCCTTTTCTGTGATTAGTGCCTGTCGTATCCATACACACAAGAAATTGAATATTACAATTTCCTATGTCAGCATCCCTACGCACACGACCATTTTGTTGCAGTTGTGAATCGGTAGGTACGAAAACGTAGAGGCATGCTATTGTAGGAACGACCTGTGTTCTCTGATAACTGTTATGTTAGCAATTGTGAGCCCACCTTCAGGCTAAAATTGTCGTAAAAACATGACGTCACACGGAAAAAAAATATTTTGTGGCAGCTACAAAATATGTTGTGGGTATTTACCCTGCAATTTTTTTTTGTGGTCAGCCCAGAAACATTTTGTTGGAACCACTAAAATCTTGTGGCGACCAGAAAATTATTTTGTGGTTACTACAAAATAATTTTGCAGGGAAGACTTCCTACAAAATTTTATTTCAGTGCAATATCGTTAAACGATCAGATAATTTATAATGTCAAATTATGGCTTACATAGTTGTGGGACGCGGCATTGACTTATAAGGTAAATGTTAATTTCATCGGATGGTAAAATATGCGCAGGGGTTATAAGAACTGCTGTATATGTTAAATAGCATTAAAGTCGACCTTATCATTCGATACAGTGCCCACATAAACTTCCCACCGAGAACTAAAGAAGCTGTGGGAAACGTTGGAGCAATAACCGAAGAGCTACGACTGGAATCGTATAAGAAATCGACTGCATGTATCGACTAGCAGCGTAGGAAGGGAAGCGGCAACTGTGAAATGTGTTCTTATTCCTGCACTAGTGTCTGGCAAAGTCCCACGGAAATATAGGCTATACGTTTGTATTACGTACACTTCACGGTGTCGTCTGCAGTTGTTATCAGTGGCGCTAAAGATGTCATTGAGCCCGACTCGAGAGCGACATAGGAGCACTCTGATTTCTATCTATATACAGGTTGTCCAAATCAACAGCATTATTAGAACATCACGCGAATACTGGGCATAATTGAGGACGAAAGTATTTGTGGCAAAAATGTTACCGATTGCAGTTTGCACGCTCAATATGGCAACATAGCGCTGTAGTTAGTCCCATTTTGCGCTTCACAGATACCTTACTTATCTCAATATAGGTCGTTCGGTATAAAGTTAGCACTAAAATTTTAACCTGTGAAAAATATCACTAGCCGTTACTGCACATAATGCAATATTAAGTATAGTTACCTTATGCTTGTATGGTTGGCAGCGAAATGACGCAAAATAGTTCCGTGTAATTTCCCGATTAAATACACAAATACTGAAACAAAATCAACCGAAATCGACATAATTGTATTTAATATAATCAATTAACGGTTTTTACCAATCTGTATTGTCTCATATCGACTGCAGAATTTATCTTAAACGCGCAATTGTCAAGTGACGTGTCCAGAGAGGTTAGACATTTCCCATCGTTAGGGCCCGGTAGTTTTCGCGAAAAGATTTTTGCGGCACTTTGTTTCAGTGCCTTACGTGCGCATCTGCACCTCTGTTTTATCGTCAGTGATTGGATGCTGTAACACCCAGCGTGTGGAGTTTACACCCACAAATCACAGACGTGACGTGTGGCCGTTATCGTGTACTGATTGGCACAGCCAAATGAATAATGACTCTGCACAACAATTCTTCGTTCAATAAACATGAAGCTGAACTGCAGGTGTGCACGTAAGACACTGAAACAAAGTGGGGCAAAAATCTTTTCGCGAAAACTACAGAGTCCTAAACATCGTTAACCGTTAGCGCGAAAAAATACGATTTGTCTGAAAATAGGACTTTGGCAGGGCTTTTTTGAGTGCTCACTTTATTCCGAACCGCCTGTACTACTGTTCTAACTCGCGCACATGGATGAAGGTTAAAATCCCGAGTAGTCCAAACATTATGGTGAGTTTACTTAACGTAACATACATAAAATAATACCTGAACGAGGGAGTACACGAGGGGATGTTCTGCGTGCAGTGTTGCCACATTGTGCACGTAAAATATCGTACAAAATTTTACCACTAACATTTTCATCATTAATGTAACCCAGGTTTCGCTTGGTGTGCTTTTTAATGTATGTTGTTGTTTTATGACACCCTGTATTTCCTGCACGCACACTAGTTCTCGTCAATTCACGACCAGCAGTTTTAATATCATGATTTTTTTATAAACTATTATAATTTTATATCGAAGAATCTCTTCATTGGTTTGTCTTAAATATATATTTTGTACATTATTTTTTGCATTACCACTCACAGTTTTGAGGTTTAGCTCCCAAATTATCACACATTTTGTTATGAAAACAAGCTGAAGTCAAGCACAATAATTATTTGCAAACGAACGCCTACAAATAATTGTGCTACGTACATTTGCTCCAAGTCTTGAATTTTTTCAAAGCATTGCGTTAAACAGTTTTGAATTGGTTTCACCAATGTGTAACAAAACTACCTAGCATGGTCTTAAGGGGCCCGCTCCCTGGTTGTTGAAATGCGCTGCAGTGGGTTAGAAATAGCAGTTTATTTGGACAACTGTTATACATTTTCTTGACGTACCAACCTATAAAAAAACAAATCCAGAGAAGGACTATAACATACTTTGAAAACGTAACGTGCATTGGAAATTATATTTCCGAGCCCTCCAACATTGCTTAAAACGTCGTTCTCGCACCGCTGTACCACAAAATGTACCAATCAGATTAGTAGGAATTAAGTTAAGGACCTTACAGTGAACCTTGGCACAATGGTGACCGCTTTAAGTGCCATAGTTCCAGCTATACAACGGAAACATTGCGCGCCAGTTTAGCGTCTTGCGCATAAGGGCTACATGACACTAGGTGCAACGCGTCTGGTAGCTCTTATTGCTGCCTAGCGCCTGGGACTCTAATGCGCAAAACAGCTCCAGGGAGGCGGGCCGCTTAAGAGTGCGTGTTAGATAATAAACGCTGAAAACATCAATTGGTTCCTACGCTTTTATCGAAGCCAATATGTATCAAATACTCAATGGCAATACTAGATAATGGTATTTGCAAACTTTCTGAGTAAATGTTTATCCAGGATTACTACTTCTTTATACGTGGACTCTTGCGCCGTAGTTAAACGCACGAGGTTCCGGCGTCAGAGATTGTGCCTCAGAAGTTCGTAACACTGAGAACAATTTTGTTTAAAACGTTGGCTAAAACTATTGTCTAGTATTGCTATTTTATATGTTTCGCATATTGGCTTCAAGAAACGTACAGTTTAAGGTTAATGCTTTCAGCGTTGAATTATGTACTACGCCCTCTTAAATAAAGAATACAAATTATTTGTGTCAAAAAAATATAGAATTTTTAAAAAATTATTTTAATTTTCAGCATTTTTTAAATACAAATAATTTTTATTCTTTATTTTTATGAACATGACATTGTAGCCTGCAATGTCTTTATCCATTGTGATTTTTTTGAGTTTGGTATATCGGTTGGTTTTAGTGTAGTCCTTAAAACGGGAATATGTGAAATATGACTTTTACAAGCCATTACGCGAAAACTATGAGAGGAAAAAAATTTCATAAAAGCCAAATTTAATCAAATTTTGTGTCTTAAATAAGAAAAAAAATATCTGGTACAAATAGAAATAAAAAAAAAATGGTGATGAAAATTGTGTAGACCGCGCCCTAACGAGCGTTGATTACCTCAGTGGTCTGTCGAGAGCAAAGACAGAGGTGTACGTATTAAATTACATTCGATGCGGCACAGAATTGATCACACGTACATATATTTACACACTTTATGCACAGTGTCCAAAAACAGACACATAATAAGTACATCACGCGAATCCTGGGCTAAATTGGTGACGAAAATATAAGTGGCAAAATGTTGTACGATGACATTTGATATGCACAATATGGCAACATAGCTCTTTACGTCTCCCCTCATGCATTCCATAGATGTATTACTTATCTTACTGCTACTGTTCTGACTTGCATGTTGTAGACCCAGGTTAAAATTCTGAGCAGTACAAACACGATACTCTGTTTACTGGCGTAACATACATGTAAAAATACCTCGTGGTGGAGCGCAAACGGTCATGTCGTAAAATTGTTAAACGTGTTTAGTAAAACGTTATGTGTTTAAAATATCTCAACATTCTTACACTACGCAATATATACCGTTTAATAATTTCATACGATACTACTACTAAAACTGAAATGTTATGTTACGCTAGACAAATAGAAGGATTTTAAGACTTAACGTCTTTTCAGCAGCGTGGTCACTACATATAGAATCAGTGGGGGAAAGGATTATTAGCAACGTGTAGGGAATTTGCGAGTAGTGTTGCCACACTGCGCACCACTTAAAGTTTTGTCGTACAACATTTTTGCCACTCACAGTTTCGTCTCCAGTTTAGCACAGGATTCGTGTGGTGTGCAATGTATTTTGTGTTCTGGACATCCGGTATGTATGTATCTATATATGTATGTACGTATATATGTATGCATGTATGTATATATATAAATGTATGTATCTATATATGTATATATGTGTGTATTGGTGTATGTATGTGTGTAAGTATTAGGGCCCGGTAGTTTTCGCGAAAAGATTTTTGCAGCACTTTGTTTCAGTGTCTTACGTGCGCACCGGCATCTCTGCTATGTGGTCAGTGATTGGATGCCGTGACATACAACGTCTGGAGTTAAAACCCTCAAATCACAGACGTGTTGTGTCACAGTTATCCATGCACTGATTGGCACAGTCAAATGAATAATAACTCTGCACAAAAACACTCTACCAATAATCTTGAAGTTGAGCTGCAGGTGTGCGCGTAAGACACTGAAACAAAGTGGGGCAAAAATCTTTTCGCGAAAACTACCGGGCCCTAGTAAGTATGTATGTATGTGTGTATGTGTGTATGTATGTATGTGAGTATATATGTATTAATGTATGTATGCGTGTATATATATATATATATATATATATATATATATATATATATATATATATATATATCTGTATATACACATATACACACACAAATCGCTGAATATTATTGTTCCTCTCTTAGTACGGATGACATGGCTATATGATCTGTAAGACTGTTTTATCAATATTCTGAAAACTATGAGCAAATAACAACGTTCATCCCCCAAAACCACTCCAAAACACACTCTCATATTCCCTTCCTACTTATATTATTCCTGTAGTACTATTCTCCGCTTCTCAATGCAGAGAGTGATTTTCGTCCGAAGGTGATATCATAAAAAATGACTGAGTCCCGACTAATGGAATTTGGTTAAGTCCTTACCCTGCTGTCGCCAGCGCTACACAATAAGATTATTTTTCGCGTATTTTTATTTTTCACAAAATTCATCTAATTTAGCTCGCACTGTTCTACAACTTGATATGATAATTTGTGAAGATCAAATGCTTGTGATATTTCTGGAGAAAAAAATCTATGCAAAGGCACTAAATAATGCTAGTAGTGAATGACATCTAGAAATACTTAACGTCGGAACGTGTATAAATGTTCAAAGGTACGAAAAATAAATTGAACCATAATACATATGGAGAAAAGAAAATTATAAATAATATCGGCAGTGAAAAGTCTCTTGATACAAACAGGAACACGCATAGACTCACCAACAGATAAAAATATCAGGTGTAATATAGAGTAGACCCATCTAATGTTTATACGGCAGAAACATTAGGTATTAAATGGCGGTGCATTTAATGTGTAAGCTATAGTGCTTACGACTGTACAATTGTGTTTGTTTCGGAACTGTACCACGATCTATTTAACAACTCGGGAACTATAAACCCACAGTAAAAAGTTATAAATTAAAGCATGACAGTAATAAAAAGGCGTGGGCAGGCCTTATGAACAGTCCCATATAAACACTACATTGTTTGTAGTTGGTAGTCTGTAGGGACCTCATATTTAAGTGTAAAGATATTTGCTCCAATTCGTTTCTATGCCTTACGTACACATCTACTCACTGCTGCATGGTATTGGATGTATTTAACTCTCACGTTTGTTGTGATTCTAACCGCAAATCACAGACGTGTGGTATCAGTAACTGTATTCTGATTGGCCCACACAAATGAGACACCTCTACAAAAAGATGCGCTACTAAAAACAAGGTTTTGAAACGCGGTGGTCTAGAATGTTTTTTCTCAAATAACAGTAGCCGATTTCTCACGTCTGTATTATCAGCTCTGGTGTTACGTTTCATGATTTATGTATTCAAGGTATTTTTTTTTTGCTAAAATGCAAAGAATGACTTTATTTTATCTCATACCTAAGAAATAGGTCTTAGCAGAAGTAAACTATTTTCCTTGTAAGGCTCTGACATTTATTGAATGAACTGTCATGAAAACTATGAAGTAAACAGAACTAACAGGTATCCCAAAAATGATAACTTTGTACAAGCACAGCTCTGCTATTTATTTTGCTAAAAAAATTGACTGTAGGATTAAAATTCAAGATGACTTCAAAGTGTATCTATATGTAAAATGTGTAAAGTGCGCAGTTATATACAGTGTAAATGCACACGTAAGGATCCAGGTATATTCACAAATGTGTAATTCTTATTTATTAAAAGTTACAATAATTTCCCAAACAGTTACTGTGAAATTAAATTACTTAATTTTCAAGACTAAAAATAAAGTGTGTGCAGAGATAAATATGGCCAGTGACTAAGGCCAAGACACCGAGAGTTAAAACACACAGTTACTGCCTCTGAAGCACAGCTGCAGATGTGCACATAAGACATTGAAACAGGTTGGTGTAAAATTCATTGCACCAGAAATAAGTGGCTCAGTAAATGCGTTCGCAGCTTGGAAACATAGTAACTATGAGTTGTTACTCAAATGTATCAAATTATGACGTTTACACAGTACTGTTACACATATAAGCTAACAAATTGTCAGAATATAAAAATAATTGACACCACTAGACTGGTGCAAGTTTCCTATTAACTTTAAGCAAGTTTTATTTGGTATCAATGTGTACATTTTTCTCATGCTCTTGAAACGGTGGCTTCACATACGCCGTGACAAACCTTATAATATAAGTAAAAAAAATAGATACTCTTAGAAACGATAATTTAATTGATGTGAAGTGCAGTGAAGTATAACATCCAGGATAAGAGTGTCTACATGAGACCGAAGTCTAATGCAATAGTTTAATAAGCATGTAAAGGTATGCTCTACTTTATTTAAATTTAATAATGCATATTTTGCTGTACTTTAGACTAGTATACTCTAATTTTTTGCTGGAATTTTTCTGTGATGCAACCTCATGGAAGATGCTTTTGAAATATTGCGTGCGAGATAAGAGAGTCTACGCGAGAAAGAAATGTGAATACATGATGTTCCTGTAGTCTTTCTTCCTCGTCTTCGTTTCTCGCCGGGTGCACTTTACGGCGCGGCAGAATCGGCGCCGCCATTTAAACTATATTACAAGCGTCTATCGGCAGGAAGTGAGGGGTAGCGAGTCTCTTCCCGAATGCCATTCCCGCAACGACTTATTTTCTCTACGAACATCCCTCGCCGCTCATGTAATATTCAACATGAGGGAAGCATTTAGCCTAGGGAGGCTGTGGGAGGGGGACAAGGGGTGGGAAACCTATAACATTGCTGAATCTTGATTACACGTTGGGACACCCCTTTCTCTTAGCAGAGTGGTTTTCCCCGACCACAACATTCGTCAGAATAGAGACTAATCGATAACATTTGTAACCGAAGGCTTATCGTAATCCCTCAGGAAGGAAAAACATTGCTATACAGGTTTTAAAAAACCAAGAATGAGAAGACTAATTTTGTTGGAGCACAAGAAAATATGGTTTCTTGTTTGTACATTGACAAGTAACAAGGCATGAAATATTTTTGCAGGAAGTAATTGCCTATTATATTATTTATTTTAAGATTAATATTTGATATGACAATAATTAAATTATTCATAAATTACTTCCGTCTTGGTTTTCCAGATATCCATTTAGTTATTCGCCATTTTGTGATCTACATAAATCTCGCTTGTTTTTAGAAAGGACTATATTATCATGAGATCTTTGAAAATTTGTAGCAATGAAATTTTATAAAAATGTATGGTTTTGTAAACAAAACCTTTTGTCTATGTTTAGGTAGCAATAAAACCCCCATGTTTTATGCCACACAACACAAGGCAACTAAATGTCGTATGGCAACGATCCAATAGTTAACTCTCAATACAATACAGCACAATTAGGAAATCTGACATCTCGGAAAAAAATTACACAGTTACAAATTTAATAAAAATTGTGAATACAGCCACTGGTGTTTGCTGATTAGAAGTGCAATTTATTTCTTTGGTTATAGTGTTCGCGGTTAGGAGAGAGGCCTCTGGTATTTTTTAAGTTTAATAGAGCAATCCGACATGTTGCGATCATGAATCGTAACAGTCGTTTTGGATTCAAATAATCTTAAATACTTAAGACCGGAAATTTCACGAAAGTTTTTTTTTTTTTGCACTAGCTTGTTTTAATAACTTACATACACATCTGCAGCTCTGGTTCAGTATTACTGAAAGTATGTTCGTGAGCAGACACGTCTCATTTGAATATGGCAAACCGAGTAAGATTTCTGCAACATCACACGCCTATAATTTGCGGGTAGAACAAGACGCTGAGAACCAAACATATCATGCAACCAACTTATATCGGATCTGCATATATATATATATATATATATATATATATATATATATATATATATATATATATATATATATATATACACATGGAAGGCATTGGAACGAGCTGGTGAAAAAATATTTCTGCGAAAATTTTTGGTCCGTAACTATTGGTTGGTCTTCGTTCTGCCGTGATCATCTAGACATGTTCTTTTGGAGGCCCTCCATATTGTTGGACTATGCCGCCATCGTGATGGTTGCGTGTGGTTCGAGTTCTTAATACATGTGGTCACTTACAGTGGAGGCCGGTGGGCTGTTACATGGCAGGAATACAGCTGCAGAAAACTGTACACGGCTGTGCGCCAGATGATGCTACAGCAACTGCCACTAGGATCCTGCAACATTTGCGTAGTTTTCTGGCGACGGACTAGGCTTCTCTGCCCTGTAGGGTAAACTAACCGTAATATACTTTAATATCGTGATAAACCCCTTTGTGGGTTTTCAAAAAATAGGAAGCATCTGTACACTGAGTTCACTAGGTTACCAACAGAGAGCAAGCGCGAGTGTTTCCGTTAATAGGTAACGAACGCATCAAGTATAATATCACAATTAAGATAGTTAACACATTTATGGTGTAACTGAAGTTTGAACTCTTAGTATCACGAAATAGAGTATGGTTTACCCATTGCTGTGTATCTCTTTAGCACTTTCTTTGACCGTCATCCATATTTGATTTTAGTTCCTGGTCCCTGGCGCAGGGCGTTAGTGTAGAACCTTGTCCGAAAACTAACGAGGTTACCACGGGTAGGGTAGATTACATTTCGTAAACATATTGTTTTCCGTCCGCCATTTTCTCGTGCAATTAAATGGCGTCCATTGTTAGGAGGCGTTATTTTCATGTTTGATTTGGATTAATTTTGGTTATACGTTATTTTTTACTCTGGTTAGTGTTTTGAGGCCAGTTATGAATAATAGTGATGATACAACACAGGTGTTCAGGCATTTGCTATGTTGCTTTGAAGAATTGAAGAGCAGGTCGTCGCTCTGTTCAGTTTTGTGGATGTACGAACAAGATATCTACTTGAATTGTGGAAGTCTTAGTTCGGACAGTTTTAGTCATGTTACGAAATGGCTCAACCTTTATTCCGAACAAAGTTGGAATGTTCCAGGTATGTAAATTTAGGTATAATTTACTGTGTATAACATTTGTGTTAGGCCTAGGACCTATAACCAGGCTAGACAATCACTGCTGCAATGGCATGGCAGGCCTACATTACATAGAAAGTAGTCATAAATTGTAGGCCTAATTCCTCAGTTCCTCAGTGAGATTTAGGCACGATTACAAATGTTGCTTTTGGACTTGTTTTTGCTCTGTAACCTATTATTTTATTTGCCCTTTATATGCTTTTTATAGGTAAAATAGTTTTATGTATTGTATAAGAAGCGAAGTAATTATCATACAATGCGATAAACAATTGTAGGGACTTGGTTGACATTCTTCCTTATCATAAATTATTAAAGGACGATATAAACAAAGTAAAATGAATTCAGTTTAAAAACAAATGTATGCTGCAGAACATTTCCGGTTGTAAAGTCCAGTTCAGAAAAATAATTTTTCGCAAATTAAGTATATTTGTTTTGGTATATATTCACATCTCGAATTTAAAAAAAATATTACCTTTAGTGACGAAACTTGATAGGCCTAAGACCTGATTGCTTGTTTTGCAATAAATAATTCTTTCATGTAATTGCAAAAAAAAAATTGTTTCTTTGTCATATTAATTTTTATGTTTTTATTATTTTTATTTTATTTCATTTATATTTTCTACAAATGTTTCAGAGTGAAGTCATGGTTGAGGCCGCAAACATATTCAGGAAACTGTCCATTGGTGTCTGTACAGCCGATGACGGTAAAACGTTAGAAACTTTAAAGGCTACTGGCTTACACAATCTTCCAAGGATACCTACAGGTATGTAAATAATAATAATGCAGAATATTGGATTCCTAAACAGAAATTTGGTAAGTTATGAGATAAACAATTATTGTCCTTGTTTGTTGTACGACTCATGTAACACGTCGTTATGATTACCTCAGTAAAATACTTTAGGCCTAATATTCTTAGAGGTTTCTTACATAATTTATTATGTAAGCAGAAGCCCATATTCAGCTTCTCTCTCTCTCTCTCTCTCTCTCACTCATTCAAACACACACACACCTATATATATATACACACACAACAAAGTGCTCTCTTGCCTTTTGTTGCTTCTCACCAAAACACACACACAGTACACCATCCATAAGTTCTTGAAGTATGAGGTTAAAATGGGAGAGCAAGAGTACCTACAGCTGTAGAAGGCATTTAATTACAATTTTGTAAATTAAATATTTTTCTGACAATAGTTATAAAAAACCGGTGATTTTTATTTTTGGAAATTATCTTATACATGTCTAGGTTAATGTAAAAACATAACATTGGCATGTTCAAACATTTCTCTCGCAGCAGTATTTTTATTTTTTTAACAAAATCATATGTTGGCTCAAAAATTAACTAACTTAAAATAGACTATATGTTATTTAAAGGTTTTATGGTTAATATTGCCTTATATGGAAATTAAATATTTTTATGTAACCTCCTTACTTTGATAAAATTACAAAAAAAAAAAATGAGAATGAAATTGCATGTGCTTAGGCAAGATGTAACAATTTTTGTAATGCAGTGCAATTTGCAAGTAGGTGTGACATGGTTTATCTTGTAATTCGTTACAAGTATGAAATGCTGTCCTATTTGTTTGCACCAGTTTGTGCAAAAGTTACTATACATTAAAATAAGTGCTAATTTCCAATATTCTTTTTCAGTTTAGATCAAAGCTGCTGTGTTAATAATAAAACATACTTAAATATAAGATGAGTTTACTTTACTTTCTTCCTTATTGTTGAAAAAAACTTTTTTTATAGGTTGCATTTGCTTTGAACATGCATATTCAATTAAAAAGTTTTATATGTGTCGTGAAAATAGATTATCCCAAAAATGTTCCCTTTACATCGTCGATTGTTGTCTACATGAAAATAAATTGTGACGGCCATATTTTATTGATACTTTTATATATATATATATAAATTAATGTAGTTTAGGTTAATTATGATGATTGATTGTAATGAAGGGGCCTTTATTGTCATATGTAACATATTGTCATCCATTTCAACTTCAGTATTGATTGTGAGGGGTCTTTGGGATCCTATGATAGGCCAGTATAAAACACTATAAAATATGAATATTACTAATATTATCACAGAGGTATCGTGTCTGGTATTGTTTTGACCTGTGGAATGTCACAGACTCGAATATGCTAGTAACATTAAGATAATTTTATGTATAATGATTTTAGTTTTTAAGAGTGATAATTGCCCGCCGGTCTGGCGACAATAGAGCAGATGATGCGTGAGCCTTACCACATGCTGTTCTAGAAGGGGCGGGGGCGCCCGACCTCCTCCTGTCTCCTTGCCATACAATCCTCTC